>JAODAL010028100.1:0-53877 GCA_025379985.1 Phyllomedusa bahiana
AAGGATTAGCAGAAATTATTGTTCATATTGAGCTCTAATATGGCCTTGTGTTTGTGTTTTTGCCAGAAGACACCCTGGGGATCTGGAATAAGAGGGGGGCTTTTAATGAAAACACTGATCCCTAAGTACAAAGAAGCTACGAAATACAAAGGGCCCTTTACAAGGGCATGTATTTGTTTAAGCCAAGACTTTGTCCTTCCCCAAACCCCTGCTCCACTGACCAGGTTTCTGAACAAAAGCCCCTGAGTCAATTGTACCCAAAGTTTGACCATTTTATGAGAATGCAAGGCCAGCCCGCACGGCCCCATTTGCGGGCCAATTTTCGCGGTTGGGCTTTGCAAACCGCTGAAAAACGGGCGCAAACTTTTACACGTGGGGCCCAAAAAAACATTCTACTTGTTCCTTTTTCCCGTCCGGTTTTCGGCGGAAGATAAATATGTTATGTGAAGGGGGGGGGTTTTCCCCGCTATCGCAGAGAAAAGCCTCCTCCTCACCGGTGCACAGCAAAAAAACCGGACAAATAATGGTGGAAAAAACCGCCCCGTATTTTCCTATCCCGGGGGGAGACCCAAAGCAGGGTCAAGCTTACATTGCCTCAGCTGCGTAAAGTCATTGTGAGCTCTGCACTATCTGTGCATATTTATTCCCAAACTGTCTCCTTGTGCAGTGATCACTAAAAGGCCACATCCAACAGCAACTCCAGGCCATAGAGGCCATCTTCCTGCATACAACTATTAAAACCTTTATGCTAAGAAGAGAAGCAACTGCATAGACTGTACTCCCGTTGTGCAGTGTTGGGCGACATGCATGTTTGCATGTTCACGACTGACGATAGTTGGGAGCAAATTTGGGGAAAAAATATGGGTTTCCCCGTTAAAAAATTTAAAGGGGGAAAAAAAGCAAAGGGCTGGTGTTTCCCCGCAAGAAAACAGAAATTTTGGGTTCTGTGATTTTGGTACTTTTGGGTGGCTAAACCCGGTCCTCGAGTGCAAACCGGCCCCAGAGGACTTTTAAAGTAAATTTGCTGGTCACAAAAGGCCCCCGAAAAGGGATTAAAGAGTGAATTTTGTTTTTGTATTTAAAACAATGTTTTCCCTTCATGTTAAAGCTAATCTTTGTAGTGAAAAAATCTCTTTAAAGGGGTATATTTTTTGTTTCTTCTTCCCCCTGAGAAAAGAAAATTGAATATGACGGGGTAGTTTTTAAAAAGAACTGTCAATTTTTTTTGCCCCTCCTTGCGGGACAAAAAGGTAGTGTCAGACCCGCGTTTCCAGCACTGTGTCCCTTATTCTGTACGATCTGCAGTTTTGTGTATTTAAACTCAATCGCAGTTTTCAGCCAGAAGAGTCATTCGAAGAGTCCTTCAGAGTGTCAGTTTTTTTCCAAACCCCGCCCACTTAAGGCTAGCCCCTCCCACCTAAACTGACAAACCTATTACTTTGAATAGGTAGAAACATATGAATAACTGTCTGTGGGCAGAGCTAGCCTTTGGTGGGTGGAGCTAACACCTACTCATGAATAAGATTTGAGGGGTAAATGCTCTAAAACTGCTGCATCTTGCAGAATAAGGGGCACAGCGTTGGAAACAGCATGTCTGACACTAGCTTGTGCTTCCTTCAGCAAGGGGGGCATAACCTATGTGACAAGCTCCCTTTAAGTTCTTTCCTTGCTCTGTGTCATTCTTCTACTCTGTCACTGTCTAAACTTAAACCTGTATGCTAATGATATGAGTGTCAGTATGGTGTAATAATTCACTATTACAAAACTCTAAGCAGGAAATTGTCAAACACTGCTTTGTTGCGTGCATTTTTGTACATAACCCCCCTCAACTCACTTCCTAAATAGTAATGGAGTAATGATAGATGACAGGTGTACATCACACTTGAGACATCTTTATTGCTATAGGGTCTTCCAAGCCCAAGACCTAATTCAGGGCATTGACCATATGAAGGTAATGTGTCGCTAGCACTATATATCATTAGCTAAATGCTTTAATCCCTAGCGCTCAATTGGAAGCTCTATTGTAAACAGGTAATATTGAATTTATCTGGTGCATATGCTTATGGTCCTTTTTTCATTTTTTCCCTTAAATTGTCCCTTGAGGTGACCGGAGAGAGAAAATATTGGAGGGACTGGTCGAAACATGTCGGGACAGGGACCATAGGGATCTCTTAGGGACCTTGTAGGTTTAGGTTCCTGACGGGAGCGCCCTTATTAGGGCGACATTCCGGGGTTGGTAGGCTAGGGTCTAGTGATTGTGAAGGGCCAATTAGGGCTTAATACTCGTTGGTTCCTTATATGTCCCTTTGCCATTGGTTAATGTTGTTTGTAATTTGGGCTTTTCTTGGCTTACGTTGGCTGTGTATATTGCAAGAAATTTAAGTGTAGGTTACGATTTTTAAATATTATTTATTAAAAGTTATATTTTAAGACACCCTCTTTTTTGTGAGTTATAGCATTTTGGTTAAGAGGTTACTAGTGTGGTACCGTCCATTTCTGAAATTAAAGGCGGTTTTTGTGGTGTCATTATCAAGAGAAAAAGAGCTTGACTCACTGACATAGACAGTATAGACATAATGGGTGACATGTATGAACGTTGGCACTGACAGGCCAGTCCTAAATAGCTTTAAGGTAGTGTAGAATGTGCCATAATGTATGAACCTGTTCTTCTGCAGTCCATACATACAGGCACAGTCTAGTGCCAATACGACAAGTCTGGCTCAGGCACCACTTTTAACCTGGTCCGGCTGTTCTAACTGTTCTGCGCTTAGGTTTGGCGCCAAAGAATCATAAATGTGTCTACTTCTATGAATGTGGCGTTACGCTCCAAGTCTTTGGTGCACTAAAAGTGTTTTTGGCGCATTACAAAGGGATGTTTGGCGTCAAAGTTTGGAGAGCACCTGTTCATACATTCTTTTGGCTCAAAGTACACCAGAAAACTGGCGCAGCACCGTTCATACATGTCGCCCAATGTGCCTGACATAATTGCTAGCTCTCACGAGTCACGATCAAAAAAACTTCCAAAAACTAAAAAAGATTTTAGTACAATCCATTACTTAAAACATATAAAGCTTTATTCCAAGATGCTGTAAAAACCATAGCCCCAAAAATGTAAAAGTTCAGCATGGCATACCTTACTTATTTTGAACCAACAGATACTTCCTTAAGAACAAATCATGGAACGATAAAATATCAACATGTTTAGATAATAAAAACACATGTTCAAAAGTACAAATAAATAGCCAATGAACCCACAATCTAGTATAGTCTAGTTATCTAATAAGACAATAAAGTGGTATTAAAAAAATATACATTAAATCTGACCTGTAATTGACATCCAGAAGAAACAGCATGTTTCAAATGTAAAATCTACAGCGCCTCCCAATTGCAGAGCAGGTGCTTTACATCCCAGTTCCCCTGGGTTTCTCCACTCTTTCTATGCTAAAGGCCTCGTTCACACGGCTTATTTCGCCGCGGATTTGCAGACGGATTGTCGATCGTCAATCCGTCGGCAAATCAGTCAGAAATAAGTAACAGCCCATTTTCTATTGATTTCAATAGAAAATACGGCTCGTCGTTCACACGACGCGTATTTCCGTGCCGGATTGCATGTCAATTATTTACGGACGGATTCACCACCTACAATGAATGGAGATGGGGAATCCGTCGGGAAATCAGTTACAAATACGTGCCACACAATTTTTGGAGACATGAAACTAAAAGTGAACTCTTTGGTCATAATGACCATCGTTATGTTTGGAGGAACTTGGAAGCCTAAGAACACCATCCAAACTGTGAAACATGGGGGATGGCAGCATCATATTGTGTGGCTGTTTTGCTGCAGGAGAGATTGGTGCACTTCCCAAAATAGATGGCATTGTGAGGAAAGAAGATTATGTGGCAATACTGAAGCAACATCTCAAGACATCAGCCAAGAAGTTAAAGCTTGGGCGGAGCTAAGTGAGTAATCTCGTTCTTGATGACTCGTCTTTAAAGTGCTCTGACATTTTTCCTCCTTGGTTCCGCTATAATTGGTTTGTTCTTCGTTTTTCAGGTTCTTATTGCCTGTTGATTATATTTAGTGTGCCAGATAACAATATGTATCTCCGAAGGCTTTTTTTTTTTTTCTTCTCATAGGATGTTATCGGGCATAGATGATACCCTTAGCCCTGTAATCAGGATTAGATGACTGGATATTGCTCGTCTGCCCCTAACCATTGAAACTATTGCATGTATTCTTGTATATCCAAAGTTGCGCTTAGTGTAATTGACTCTGTTGACTGTATTGTTGGATATCCTGTAGTCTCTTTTTGTACAATTTCCGCTGTGCTAACTGTGATAATTTGTACTTTCTCATCTTGCTGATTTGTACTAAGTGCTGGTTTTCAATAAAGCGTTTTGAATAAGTAAAAAAGAAAAAAGCTTGGGCGGAAATGGGTCTTCCAAATGGACAATGACCCGAAGCATGCTGCCAAACTGGTTACAAAGTGGCTTAAGGATAACCAAGTCAATGTTTTGGAGTGGCCATGGCAAAGCCCTGATCTCAATCCTATTGAAAACGCAGGTGCGAGCAAGGTGACCTACAAACATGGCTCAGTTACACCACTACTGTCAGAAAGAATGGGCCAAAATTCCTACCAACTATTGTGATATCCAAAATGTTTGACTCAAGTCATACAGTTTAAGGGCAATGCTACCAAATACTATTGAAATGTATGTAAACTTATGTAAAAAAAAATGCCTTACAAAATTCTCTCTCTCATTCTGGCATTTGGCAAAAATGTATCATTTTGGTAATCCTAATTGACCTAAGACAGGTAAGATGTATTTTTAGTTCATGTCAGATAGTGAGAAAAACATGCATATGGGTCTTTTTATATAGTGAATGTAAATTCCTGGTTTCAACTGTAACCTTTTTTTGGCAAATTAAGTAGGATTTCTGTAGGTGGACATGGAAATTTTATTGGATAGGAAAAGGTTAAGCATGTGTAGATATGTATAAAAAAAAGGAATTTCTATCTAGTGTCAAGATCACTTATCTGGAAATTATCCAAAGCCTCATCAGAATATGCCTGTTTGACCTCACATATATTTCAACAGGGACAGCCCAAATAAAGTGTTTTTGGTTGACAAGACAGTGCATCCAGGACTGGATTACCAGCTTTGAGCTTTCCTAAGATCGGAGTGTGAATTCTAGATGTAATTGGGTCACCAGACAATGGAAGGTCTGAAAAAAAATAAAATTTGGATTTGGACAGGATTTGAAATTATGATTGTATTAACAGGGAGACCTAATGAAAAAGAAAATTACACTACCATTCAAAAGTTTGGTGTCCCTTAGAAATGTCTGTCACGGTCCGTGCCCCGTTCCTGTCCTTACGCTGCGGCTTCTGCGAACCGCAGTCGTACCTATGTTCCTATCGCAGATCTGGTTCCTGTTGCAGTGTCGCCTTGAGCGCTCCTGTTGCCGCTGCTTACTCACCTGTGATTGCTGTGCGGCTTTCTCTTGCTGGCCATGCTGCTCCTCCATCTTGGCTGCTGCCCTGTTTCCCTGCCTCTATAGAGGGCGGCGGCCACATCTTGCATTCCTTTATTCCCACAGTGTGCAGCAGGGTTGGGCTTCCTCTGCCAATCCCCTTCCACCTGTGTGGTTATAAGCCTGCTCCTCCCTACACTCCCTGCCTGATCCTTGTTGTGTCATGTTGTCGTCTGTTGTTCCTGTGTATTGTCTTCTTGTTTGTGTCCTTGTGGTATCCTCTATGTTTGGTTAGTCTCCATGTTGTTTTCCATGTGTCTGTCTGCACCTTTGTCTGTGAGCTTCTTTGCCATGTTAATGCCTTAGTTCCTAGCTTGTTTCTGCTGTCCCTGTTTCCATGTCTGTGAGTTTCCTTGCCTTGTTCTCTGCCTGTGTTTGTGCCCTGGTCATGCCTTGTTCCCTTGCCTGAGTCCTAGCCTTAGTCTCTGATCTTGTTCTGGGTGTTGTTTCCAGTCAGTCTGTTTTGTACCTTGGCTTCTGTTTAACCTTCTTGTTTGGCATCCGTTTAGTCCTGTCCTTGTCTGTTCTGTACCTGCACATATTTACTTCTAGTCTGCTTTATCTTGTTCCTTTATCCTGTTGGTGCCTAGCTTTGGCACTTCTGGCCTGTCTGGTCAGCTGCCACTGCTGGGGACTGCTCTGAGGTAGCACCTGGTGGCTGTTGGGGTCAGCCAACCTTACCATCAAAGGCTCTGTGAAGATGCCCATGCCCGATGGCCACTTAGTTACGCCCCCTCGGAGCAAGCCCGGCAGTGGTCCAGTGGGTCCACTACCCGCTCGTCCCGTTACAATGTCCTTATTTTTTGAAAGAAAAGCACATTTTTTTTTTTTTAATCATTAGAAATTTTTATTGAAAATTTTCAAAGTGGACCGAGGTCCTAATCAAACAAACATATAAAGATTATGAATAAATCACAACAGAATAAACAAGCCAAATAAACAAAACATGTACATCCTCAGAACAAACAATATAGCATATAACATATGTCGAGGTATAGGGAAGTTAAGAGATAGAGTATGAGGGCCTTTCATCTCACACGGAGCTGATTACCGGAAATGGGACAGGCACTAAATGTGTACAGAGGGAAAGGTTACAGAGGAAAGGCGTGCAATTTACATCTCAGTGGGCGGATATATGAAGGGAATCCACCCAAACTTTCCATTGAGATTTCCTCTTCGGCATCAGATGGGGAGGGGTTATCAAAGAGGTCTCACAATGAAACTGGGAGTTAACCCTGTTGATGATTTCTCTAGTGTTCAAAGGAACAGGAGACTTCCAATGGTAAGCTATGGCAAGACGGGTTGCTATAAGGATATGTTGAATAACCGTCTGATGAGAGGGAGGAATGTCCCAAATATATATATCTAAAAGGGCCAGAGTCAACGTGAAACCAGTGGGATAGATATCCCTAATGAGTTTCTCAACTTCTGCCCAAATACCCCTAGTCACTGGGCAGGACCACCACATATGGGAGAGAGAACCAGCTGTCCCGCAACCTCTCCAGCACATCTTGGTCGATCCCGGGAAGATGTGAGCCAACCGGGTCGGAGTGAGATACCATGTAATTTCCTTGATAGTTCTGTATGGTTAATACACTTAGAATGTTTTGGAACAGAAGCTGCCGCCATCCACCAATCCTCTACAGAGAAAGTTTTGGATAATTCTGACTCCCATTTCAGCATATATTAAAGTTTTGTATTTGGGTCAGATTCCGAAAGGGTGAAGTTTGCAGCTGAGAGGCCCTTAGTTTGTTGATCTGATGATAGCAAGAGTTGGTGAAACGGGGATCTGGTTCTTAAACCCGAGGGTGGAGGGATGGTGTTAATTGCGTGGCGAATTTGAAGATACATAAAAAACTGGGACCTAGGGATGCCGTATGCCCGAAAGAGGTCTTCAAAGGATCTAAAAATCCCGTCTATGAAGAGATCTCCAATTAACCACACCCCTTTGGATCTCCATTGCTCCAGAGGTATGTTGGGGATTACACCATATAGCATAGACAGAGGACAGTTGTGTTTCTTAATCTGTATTACCTGAGTCTTTGCTATAAATTGGTGCCAGATTGGAATCAAATGTTGAATAGTGGGAAAGATGTATGAGGTAGTAGGTAGGGGGGGGGGCCAACCCTGTAAAAGTGCTAGCAGATGATCTTTAATAGAGCCTGGGGAGACTGAGAAATTTTCAATATGGGCCCAGTGGTGAGAAGGTGAGGAAGGCCATAGGTGCAGCACCGGCTCGAGAATCGAGGCTATATTGTAGAGTTTCAGATTGGGAACAGCCAGGCCGCCCTGATGTTTCTGTAGATAAAGATATTGTCTCTTGAACCTGTGTTTTCTAGCATTCCATATAAAGCGTAGAAGTAGGGACTGGAGTTTGTTCAGTAAGGGGTTTGGAATTAAGAAGGGGAGGGCTCTAGCTATGTAAAGGAATTTTGAAAGGAGCAACATTTTGACCAGGTTGATTCTAGCAACCCAAGATAGGGAAGAATGTTGCGTTCTGTCGATATCGTTGGCGAAGGCTGCATAGAGATCCTTCCAATTATTTGCTAAGGTTTCCGAAAGGTCTGGATAAATTTTAATGCCCAGGTAAGTGATATATGAATTAGACCACTCGAAGTTATATTTGGCAAGGGATAAACGGGTCAGATGAGAACAGTTAAGTGGGAGAATTGTTGATTTAGAAATGTTTAGCTTATAGTAGGAAACTTGCGAATATGGGTTCAGGATGTCTAAGAGGGCCGGAACAGAAGATTCTGGGTATCGGCACATAATCAGAACGTCGTCCGCATATAAACTGGTTTTATGGGTTTGTGGACCTATGGAGACACCTAAGATAGACAGAGATTGGCGGATCAGTTCTGCTAGGGGTTCAATGCATAAGTTAAAAACTAAAGGGGAAAGTGGACAACCCTGACGGGTTCCATTAGTAATTTCAAAAGTTCGAGACATGAATCCTGAGGAAAAGACCCTGGCAGAGGGACCAGAATATAATGATGAAATAGCGTGAAAGATGTTACCAGCAAAACCGCATTTGAGCAAGCTTCTTTCATGTAAAGCCAATTAATGCGGTTGAAGGCTTTTTCTCCGTCCAGCGAGAGAAAAGCAGCAGGGGTTTCATCTTTTTTAATCAAGTGTAGGACGTTGAGTACCCTTCTAATCCCGTCCCTTGTCTGCCGTGCTTTGACGAATCCTACCTGATCTGGGTTAATCAGAAAAGGGAGTATAACATTGATTCTATTTGCAAGGAGTTTGGCGAAAAGCTTAATATCGCAATTAAGGAGGGATATTGGTCTGTAATTTGTTACTATATCTAAGGGTTTCCCTGGTTTTGGGATAGTAACAATCGTAGCAGAGAGCATTTTATCCGGAGGGGAGCTACCTAACATGAATGAGTTGAAGGTAGTCAGTAGATAGGGAGACAGGGTTGGGAAAAAAAGTTTGTAGTATTCATTATTAAGGCCATCAGGGCCAGGGGACTTATTAAGCTTTGTTTGGTTAACTGTCTTTTCTAACTCCTGTGGAGAGATGGGGGCATTTAGGAGGCTCAGTTGTTCTTCCGTTAATTTTGGAAGCTGTAAATTATGCAGAAATGTATGAATGGATTGAGTATTAACTGAAGGAAGGGAAGGATCATCTCTAAGGTTGTAAAGGGACTTATAATAGAGGGCAAAGGTGTCTACTATGTGTTGAGTATCAAATACTTCCTATTACCCAGAGATAAGAAAGAGATTCTGGATCTGGCCTGCACTTGTTTCACTCTTCTCGCAAGGAGTTTCCCCGGGCGGTCTCCTTGAAAGTAAAAATTCCATTTAAGTCTTGAAAGAGACGCTTCATATTTACTAAGGCACAGAGTTTTTAATCTATGTTTAAAGGATTCTAGTTCAGCTAATATTGCCGGGGAGGGAGATTTTTTGGCCAGGTCATCTTGCATTTGGATTTTTTCTAGAAGGGAGTCCATTTCACAGTCTCTTTTGCGTTTTTCTCTGGATGCAAGTTTTATAAACACTCCTATGATAACTGCTTTGTGAGCACACCAGAGCATGGCTGGGGAAGAAGCGGAGTCAGAATTCAGGTTGAAGTACTCTTGCAAAGATGTTTTAATTTCTTGGACAATTGGATCATATTTAAGGAGAAAATTATTTAATCTCCAGAGAGAGTATGGCGGGGGGAGGAGACCATTATGTAGGGTAAGGAATATAGGTGCGTGATCAGACCAGGTCCGAGAACCTATCTCTGTAGATACTATTTTGGAAAGGGCTTGCCTGTTTGTAAGAAAGTAGTCTATTCGGGAAAAAGAGCTGTTAGGAGCTGAAAAAAAGGTGAAGTTGAGATCATTGGGGTGGGAATAACGCCAAGGATCGTGTAATTGTTCCAGTCTTAGAAATTCTTGTAAACCTAGAGAGTTTCTTACGGAGTGCGATTTGTCGATGTGTGGGTTGATAACTACATTAAAGTCGCCGCAAAGGATGAGGTCCCCGTTATGTAGTTGTTTAGCTTTATTTAGGACCTTAACTATGAATTTATGTTGTCGTTTATTGGGTGCGTATAAAGAGACTAGGGTAAGGTCAACAAAGTTTAGCAAGCAGTGTAGGATAATGTATCTCCCCCTCTCATCTATGATTGAATGTTTGAGAGAGAAAGAAACCGAATCTCTCACAAAAATTGAGACACCTGCTTTTTTTGGGAGAAGGAGGAATGAAACGATATAGGAAATTTCTTATGTTTGAGTCTGGAAACGTCTAAAGCTCTAAGATGAGTTTCTTGTACACAAACTATCTCGGCCCTAGATTTCAGCACGTCTCTCCAGAACAATGAACGTTTGAAAGGTGAATTAAGCCCATTGGCATTGATCGAGAGAATTTTAGTACCCATTGTCATCAGGAAGAGATCGCGCTGGAATCCAGGCAAACTGAAGATCTCCCAAGACCGACATATATCTAAGGGGAAGATTTAGAAAGCTTAAAGAGTCATGCATGGCAAACAAGGAGAAAACAATAAAACATAATAGCAGTAACAGGAACAAAATGAACAGTATTTCCATCAAGTGGAAAACAATGTATCGTGAGGCAACAAGTCTGTCGGCAGGACACCGCCAGGAGCAGATACGCTCAGACGGAGGCAAATGAAAGCCTAGATAACGTGTAAAACAAGGTATATAAACTGAAGAAATGTGGTAGACCTAGGAGAGAAGCAAAGAATGTGTACCCGGCTGATCAGTCGTTTGGTCTGTACTCATGGCGATTTTTCCTCTCTGACCAAAGGGGAGAGATCATTTCAGGTCTGCTTCTAGATTTCTTCACCGGCGTGGAAGATGGGGAAGCAAGAAGATTCCAGGACAACAGGAGGCCCTTCACCATGCTTGGAGTGGAGCAGATAAAGGTAGAGTTCTCCTTGGTAATAATCAATTTGACCGGGAACCCCCAGTGGTACAAGATGTTAGCGTCTCCAAGGATCTTGGTGTGAGGGAGGAACTCCTTTCTACGAAGCATAGTCCCTGCTGACAGATCGGGAAAGATGACAATGTTGTTGAAACGTTCAGGAAGCGGAGGATCCTTCCGAAGGGCTTTCAAGAAGTCATCTTTGGTGCGGAAGAAATGTATTCTTGCGATTGTGTCCCTTGGAACTGAGGCAGGGAGATGTTTGGGCTTGGGTAGACGATGGATCCTATCGATGGACAGATCCAAGGTAGAAGATTCAGGAAGAACTAAGGCCATGAGATCCATCAGGAAGGGGAGCAACATGTCAGGCCCTACCGATTCCGGTATGCCTCTTATGCTGATGTTGTTGCGCCGGGATCTGTCCTCAAGATCTGAGACTTTAGCAGAAAGTCTTGCAACCTCATCTTCTAAAGCGGAGTTGGCATCTATAAGGAGGTTATGCGAGCTGACAAATTCTCCGAGTTTTGTTTCGATGTGTTCCGTTCTCGATACTAAGGAGTGGATATCTTTCCTAAAGTCTCCCATCATGTGTTTGAAGTCCTTTTAGAGCGTATCACGGAAGGATGAAAAAAGACATTGTAAGGTAAGCTCCGTGGAAGAGGGACCCTCGATCTGATCTTGAGAGGTTAGGTCCACTGATCCAGCTCTTGAGGAAGATGGCGATAGTTGCGGAAATGGGGATATTACGTTCTGAGTGAGGGATTGTTTAAAGGGTTTGTTGAAAAAATTGTGTGCGGTTGGTTGGTTTCTTAGGTTTGGGGTTCCGTTTGGATGTGCCTCCCATGTTTAACGTTGAGATTGCTTTTTTTTTTTTTTTTTTTCCTCCCCTTTTTCTTTTGCTCCCCTCATTCCCCCTTGTCTAGGAATTTAATTCCAACCTCCTCCCTTTGGGAGCACTATGGAGTGGCAAAGTTGAGTAGGAAGCTTAGATGTGACTTAGTGAGATATGAATCCCCGCAGCTGGATAAGTAGTAATATGGGCACTTGTAGTGGGGAAGAATCAGAGGCTTGTATAGGAGCCTTATAGGAGCAGTACAGAAAAGCAGAGGGATCTTGAAGAGGGATCCAGTAGGTACTTTGGAATACCTTTATGATCTAGTGACACCTATACAAGGCAACAAAGACACTTTATGATGTTGTAGAGAAGTTAATGGTGAGGTGGTGGAGTGTGCATGAGAAGCACATTGAGATGGTATGCACAGAGGTTTAGAATGACGGTTACAGGCAGTGGTAGCTGTGTATTAGATATATATCATTCAGCTGATCTTGAGGAAGCCGAGATGCTGGGGGAGGGTAATAGCCCACCGGGGCACAGGGTGCTTGGCAGAAGCTTGGGGGAGATTTGGGGCAAACACTTACCGATCACAGGGTGAGCCCTGTCCTGCCAGTGCAGAGAGGACTCTTCTGGCAGCTTTAAAATGGCGCCGGCTCACGCCTTTCCTCCACAAGGAGCGCGGGAACCTTCAGAGACAGCAGGTTGCGATGGAGGCACTCGTCTGGAGGATCACTCTGAGGGTGCCGGAAATTACAGCGATATGCAGCTGCAGGAGACTCCGTCAAGGCGTGCGGGAGCGCCTGATGCTCATGGCCGTGAGAGAAGGAGCCGGGCGCAGCTGTTCTAGGAATTCAGGGCGGGGACCCTCGGGAGCCGCAGGCTGCGATGGAGGTAAGCGCTCACCAGAGGTTTTAACCGCGGATGCCGGTGGAAAAAGCTCTACGACACCGCGGGAGTCCCAGGCAGGGTGTACGTGAGCGGCAGCTACTCACGGCTGTGGAGAGAGGAGCCGGGCACGTCTGCTCAGGATTCCCGCCGCAGGATCACGGGGACCACGGAGCGGGCAGTCCGCGGTCAGATAAGAGCACCACCGGAGCCCAGGTGCAGGGAGCAGGATAGTAAGATTTCAAGTAACCGCAGATGATCTTCTGAGGTTGCCGGGTGAGGTTTATTTCAGCCGGTTTAGCCGTCTCTCCACGGAGCTACAGAGCTACACGTCTGCCTCCATGACGGTCCAGGCCACGCCCCCCAGCACATTTTTTTTTTAATGAAGCTAACATTAAATGAATCAGAAATACACTCCATACATTAATGTGGTAAATGACTATTCTAGCTGCGAACGTCTGGTTGTTAATGCAATATCTACATAGGTGCATAGAAGCCCATTTCCAACACCCATCACTCCAGTGTTCTAATGGTACATTGTGTTTGCTTACTGTGTAAGAAAGCTATTGGATATTTTGAACACCCTTGACAGCCCTTGTGCAAGTATGTTAGCACAGCTGAAAACAGTTTTGCTGATTAGAGAAAACTATAAAACTGACCTTCTTTGAGCTAGTTGAGAATCTGGAGCATTACATTTGTTGATTCGATTAAACTCGCAAAATTGCCAGAAAAAGAGGACTTTCATGTGAAACTCAACAGTCTATTCTTGTTCTGAGAGATGAAGGCTATTCCATGGGAGAAATTGCCAAGAAATTGAAGATTTCCTATAATGGTGTGTACTACTCCCTTCCGAGGAGAGCACAAAAAGGGTCTAACCAGAATAGAAAGAGAAGTGGGAGGCCCCACTGCACAACTGAGCAACAAGACAAGTACATTAGAGTCTCTAGTTTGAGAAATCACGCCTCACAGGTCCTCAACTGGCAGCTTCATTAAATAGTACCCGCAAAACGCCAGTGTCAACGTCTACAGTGAAGAGGCGACTCCGGAATGCTGGCCTTCAGGGCAGAGTGGCAAAGAAAAAGCCATATCCGAGACTCGCTAATAAAAGGAAAAGATTAATATGGGCTAAAGAACACAGACATTGGACAGAGGAAGATTGGAAAAAGGTGTTATGGACAGACGAATCGAAGTTTGAGGTGTTTGGATCACACAGAAGAACATTTGTGAGACGCAGAACAACTGAAAAGATGCTGGAAGAGGCCTGACGCCATCTGTCAAGTATGGTGGAGGCAATGTGATGGGGTTGCTTTGGTGCTGGTAAAGTGGGAGATTTGTACAAGTTAAAAGGGATTTTGAATAAGGAAGACTACCACTCCATTTTGCAATACCATGCCATACCTTGTGGACAGCTCTTGATTGGAGCCAATTTCATCCTGCAACAGGACAATAACCCAAAGCCACCTCCAAATTATGCAAGAACTATTTAGGGAAGAAGCAGGCAGCTGGTATTCTATCTGTAATGGAGTGGCCAGCCCAGTCACCAGATCTCAACCCCATTGAGCTGTTGTGGGAGCAGCTTGACTATATGGTATGCAAATAGTGCCCATCAAGCCAATCCAACTTGTGCGAGAGGCTTCTGAAAGCATGAGGTGAAATTTTTCCAGATTACCTCAGCAAATTAACAGCTAGAATGCCAAAGGTCTGCAATGCTGCAATTGCTGCAAAGAGAGCATTCTTTGATGAGAGCACAGTTTGAAGTAGAAAATTATTATTTCAAATAAAAATCATTATTTCAAACCTTGTCAATTACTGGACTATATTTCTATTCATTTGATAAATAAAAGTATGAATTTTCAGGGAAAACACAAAATTGTCTGGGAGACCCAAAACTTTTGAACAATAGTGTATATATATACACACACTTTTGTTTTGCATCCTACAAAAGAGACATGGCTGTATTGGAATGGGCCATGACTTAACATACACTGTCATGTGACAACAAGAATTGTAAAAAAGTTTTGTAAATCAAATTACATCAATTTGCAGTTTATGGATGTTCTTTTTTGATTCACTAAATTTATAAGTGCACACCGTTCTTGGGAGTTATCTGCCTTGTCTGTACTACTGGCAAATATTCCAGAGGTATTTTTCTACTATGTCCAAATAGTCTAACCACTACAGGTACTTGTCTGATTCTGGTTGGGGTTTACATGGCTGTCATAATTCTTTTTTCTGTTAAGCCTCATAGCTAACATGGATTATATTCTGTATCTCAGTTCCCCAAGTAGTAACTTTCAGTTCTTTTACTTTTCTGACATGTATTTTTATTGGTTTCGGTGTGTAATGTGTTCAGTAAACTTTTTGTCAGGACTGCACTACTGGCCCTTTAAGGATTGTTTGTTGCGGCCTCAGCCAGGATTCGACTTGGTGCTTAGTGGGTTAAGCACTTGAGTCAATCCCTGGCTGGGGCAGGGGATTTAAACCTCTTCCTATGTGCCTGGCCCTGCTGGTAATTGATTTTGTAAGGGACGCCCTAATCTCATCCTGGCTTGCCCTGTCTAGGAAGAGCACCCGACCCGAGAGCACCCACCACTTTTGGTCTGACCTTAGCCCATCTGACCATTCTCTATTTGTATCCCGTTTGTCTTCCGTTTATCTTCTGTCTGTCACCCGTTTATCACGGAATTGCTGAGGAAGAGTTTGGAGTGCGGGGTCGCCCTTGTCAGGGCGGGTACTCTGTCTAGACATGGTCATAGTTATTTCATATTCTTCCCTCAGCGCCATATTTCCATCCCAAACATGTTTGTAAAATATCAGAGAAGGGCTAAGATAAATTTAACATTGTGATCACATCCCATTTATGCAGGAAAAACCATGGCAAAAAAATGTGTTATGAACTTGTGCATACACCCTATGTAGTAGCATTTTTTACCATAGTGTTACAGTTTTATGCATTACCATCACAGATTTAGGGTACACTTACATGGTGTTTTTGATGCTTTTTAAGGGGCGGATGCCATACATAATCCTCCCCCCAAAAAGTGTAAAAAACGTCTGTTAAATGCCTTCCATTCATAAAATAAGTGTCATTGTCCAAACAACGCTGATTATACTCACTTATTTTTGTTATGTATTGTAAGCGCCGACAAAGAATTAGCATGTTGAGTCTTTGAGGCGTTTTATGCGTCGACTATTCTTTGGTATAAGAGGCAGAAATTCTGCCTTGGAAATTCAGCATTGTTTCCTCATCTAAATTCTTCACTCACTAGTGTGGAATTTCCAATGAGGAAACGTTGTTGACATTTTCCCTTCTATCCATTCTTCTGCTGCTAGTTGTGTTCTTCGCCTCAGCAGTGACACAAAGTTTTGTTCTCACCTGTATTCAAAACTCTGTTGATTTAGTCACCGTGTTGTCCTTGTGATGTGCCACAATGGGAGATAGAAGAGGAAAACAGTGCACAGCTCAGACAACATTCTTGTGGCATGCCTGAACTGGTTCTGTGTGGTGAGTGTCAGCTCTTCTACATTACCTTCCAACGGTCAGAAAGCTCAACAGCCAATTACAATGAGTTTCGAGGCAAAGCTAAAATCAACAAAAGTTAAAACTGAAATCAACAAACAGAAATCTTGCGGAACCTCAAGAAGGTAGCAGGAGCTACATCAACTTCTGTAGTTCTATTTCCCCATATGCATAATGAAGATGAACTGCTGTAGACTAGTTTCACACACAGCATTTTATTATTTTAAATGCTGAAGTTTTTGTGCCATTTTTTAGCCAAAGTCTGATCTGGATTTAAAGGGTTCAGGAAATACTTATAGTTCTCCTTTTTGCTGAATCAACTTTTGGCTTAAAAAACGCGATCAAAAACTGCAGTAGTGGTTTTCCAAAAAACTCTATGAGTAATCCACTCTTGGCTAAGAGTATCTCAATAATACAGGACAAAATCAGTTTCTCAAAACATTTTGACAGCTCCCATGTCAAAGCCGATGGTTAGTAATCTTTAAGGAACACGGCGGAAGGCTCTTTAGGCATTGGCAGAATAATCCATTGCTCTTAAAGGAGTTGTCTCATTACAGGCTTTCAGCCTGCTTCAATGTGTCTGGAGCAAAGGGTTTTTTAATTCAGGGGCGTGCTTCTTGTCTGCCTCTTCTCCTCCCTCTTCCCCCCTCCCCTCAGCACACAGAAAGCTCTCCCCAGTAACTTCTATACAGCAGGGAGTGGGGGGGGGGAGGGGTTAGCTGCCAGGGTTAACCCTGTGTGCCCCTGCCTAGGTCTGCTTCAGTCTCTTGCTGATCTTCTACACAGTCAAGAGACAGCAGAGAGAGGGCTGATCTATGAGTGTGGAGAGTTCTGTGAAGCTGTGATTGCTAATAGCAGAGCAGTGGGGATGCAAGTGTTCCTATACCCCCTGCTTAGCATACAAATCTCCACATCTCCAGCAACAAACAGACCCTGTCAGAACAGACACAGGGCAGCTGTGAAGTGTGTTACTATAATCACAATGTGTCACTAGTACAGCAGAGCATGAAGCGTTCACATGCCCCCCTGATCTGTTCTATTAGTATAGTCACAGCTCCACAGACACATCATGATTATAGTAACACACAGGGTCACTGCTATCACATCTATTGATCAGCCTCAGCTCTGCTCTCCTCATTCTGTGGAGAGAACAGGAGGAAGCAGGCACACACAGGGTTAATCCAGCTACACAGACACAGAAGCCAGAGCCCTCACCCTCCCTCCACTACAGAAGCATTCTGTGCAGGAGGGGCTCTGTGCTCTGACCTGTATTCAAAAGGTGATGAGTCACCAGACCTGACAGCCAGTGAGATAAAGATCAACAGGTTGGCTGCTATAGAGATTTGAGAAGCTGATGTACTACTACTAACAGGGATAACTCAAAATCAGTAGGACATTTGTAATGAACATATATTGCAAAGCTGCTTGTTTTTTAAAGATCTTTAAATTAAAACCCAATCATTGTATCGAGACAACCCATTTAAAGCATTCAAGAATCACTAACTAACTCAAGTTTAGACTGAAGAGCTCAATTAAAACTGGTGCCAGGTTGAAAATGCAGAAGTAGAAAAGACTAGGTGGAACATTGACTCTCCTGCAGCCTTCTTCACGTACACATTCCTTGACCTGTGCCTACATCACTTAAATGACCTACCTTCCTTTGCAGCCCATAAGATGTATATGATGAATATGATGTCTAAGACCTTAAAGAGTACCTGGCATTTCAGTCACATTTCCATCAATTAATAGTACATATTAAAAATGGAAACTATTTTATATTAGAGAAAGCTCTGTGTGCCTGGAATAGGAAATATCATAGCTGCTCCCTACCCACACTTGAGAGGAGTTCAGGAAAACTGACAACTAAAGATTGGGGCTAATGCAAAATAGTAAAAAAGAAAAATGCAGGATACAAGTCACATGGTATCCAGTTCAGTTTCAGATTGTTGCCAATTTTCTTATAGCTTGGGTCTTTATGTAGAACAGCAATTATTTTTATCAGATCCTCACAGCTCTTTGCCATGAGGTGCCATGTTAAATATCCAGTGAGCATGAGAGCGATAACACCAAATTTAACACACCTGCTCCCCATTCACACCTTGTAACACTGAGTTACATGACATCATGGAGGGAAAATGGCAAATTGGGCACAATTTCTCCATTTTCACTTAGAGATGTATTCACTTTTGTTCCCAGCAGTTTAGACATTGGTGGCTGTGTGTTGTTATTTTGAGCCAATATCTTAATAGAACTGACCCCTATACACAGGTAGGTCAATAAACTATTATTTATATACTATTTTTTCCAATAGGCAGAACAAAACAAGCCCAATTTCCTGTAGTATAATCCCATTAATACGTAACATTAAAAATATCCTAGACTCCCGCAAATGCCCACAAATGCAGTTGTAACAGCGAAAAATGTCAGGTGGGAGGGCTAAAATTGCAACTCTTAATAGCAACCCTTGTGCTCCAGAGCTAGTAGTGTAGCCTGCAGCTACACTTGTGACTCAGTATTATATAGTAGTAAGGTGACTTCATAAAGTGTCAGAAGTCACTGCTGTACATATGGCTCTACAAATAATATAGGTGGAGCATATAGAATCATGATTTTAATCATGTTTGTTCTCTTATTTATTTTTGGACATTATTAAACGTTACGTATTAAATGGATTAAACTACAAGAAATTGGCGATATTTTGAGGACACACAAAATTTACACTGTTATACATGCTGTACACTGACTACTTTACATTGTATCATAGTGTCATATCTTCAGGGTTGTCCCATGGAAAGATATGATACAATATTTACAAAAATGTGAGGGGTGTACTCACTTTTGTGAGATACTGTATGTATGAAAGTCTTTTGTGGAGTTGGTTTTATTCTACCACCGCTCTGCAACTCTGGAAACTTGCCTTAGTTTTTTTGTCACGTGTGTGACAGGGCTACCTATTGACTTGGCAAGTTCTATTGTGCATGAGAACGAGTCAAGAGCAGTGGTGATTGTGGTGTTGTAGAATGCAGTGGATGTGTCAGTGTCATGAAGTGTGGATATGGTGGAGAGAGGTAGAAGTCAGAGTCAGAAAGTTTGAGGATCCAGACTTTGGAAGTTCCTGCGAGGGTATGTTAGTTTCTGTTCTGGAGGAACAGTTGACAGGAAGAGGGGAGAGAAAATAAGCAAATTGTGGTCTGACATAGGAAGAATAGAGTTTGAGATGCTAGGGTCTTAGACTGCATAGGTAATGAAAAATATATCCAGCATGTATCCCTCTATGTGAGTGGTTCCAGAGGACTACTATGAGAAGCTGAGGAAGGAGGAGAGTGACAGCTGTGTGGGGATGTCCAATAATGACAATGGGGATTGTCACTAAATAGAAAGTGCAGAAGCCAGGTGGTAAAGTGGATGAAAAAAGTAGTTGTGGGGCCAGGCGGTCAGTATACAACGGGCACTTAAAGGTTAGAGGAGGCACAGATGCGGACAGAGTGCATCTCAAAAAAAGGCAGAGTGAGGGAGGGTATAGGTGGAATCGGGACAAAGGAAAACTTATCTGACAGGACAAGGCTAATACCTCCACCATGTTTGCTGCCAGGGCGGGGAGTGTGGGTAAATTTAAGCCCACCGTAAGAGAATGCGGCAAGGAAGCTTGTGTTAGAAAGTGTCGGCCAGGTTTCTGTTAGACCAAGGAAGGATAGGTTGCGTGAGATGAAAAGGTCATGGATGAAGGGAAGTTTGTTGCACACAAAACGTGCACTAAAGAGAGCTCCAGACAGAGGGGTAGCAATAATGGGGGTGAGTTTGTGCTAGTTGGTCTATATGAGAAAGGTGAAACAACAGAGAGAATGTACTGAGGAGGGCTGGGATTATTTCAATATACCCGAACTGCTGTGGAAGAGGTGAGTAGTGGAGGTCAAATGTAAAGGTAAAAAAATGTGGATATAAGAAAACAACTGCCCAGTGTAAATGGGGATTATCTAAGAATTTGAGGAATAAGGAGGCAGTGATTATAGTGGCAAAATAGTGCATATTGCGAAACGATTAGTATTTGTTATAACATCATAAAAAAGCATACCAATAAAATATAGATAGACAGGCAGTGGATCTAGCTTGTGCCAGTGGAGGGATGGCTGGGTTGTGTTGTCCCACAGAGTAGAATACTAATAAAAGAGACGTGAAATCTTTTATACTAACAGGTAAATATTGGTGTGACAGCCCATTTGGGGACCAGAGTTTGGATTAGATTTGAAATAGATGGAGAAAGCTAGGCTGTGTGGTCAAATTCGGCTATGTAAACAAGTTCAGTGCAGACTGCCCTCTCCTATAAAGGTGGCCACCGCAAAGAAAGAAAAATAAGTATACCGCTTGGTATACTTATTGGAGCCAATATCTGGTGTTTGACTATTTATTAGAATATATTAGAGATATACCCTGGGCAATACATCCGACACATACCACTAATATATAGATCAAACGCAATGTGATGTCAACATAATCTTGGTCCATTAAAAGTGAACATGGACTCAGGGCTTGGAGTATTGATACCTTTAACCCACATCCTCTGTCCCTCCATAATGAGAAACCAGATTTACAGCTTACCATTGTCCTGATAAATATAAGCTTTTTTGGTTTCTGAAACTATTATCCACAGGAATAACATTTTGCCTTTATACATAACCATCTTTAATTTCCTTTTCTCTACAGTTGTCAGTTTGGTCATTTAGTACATTTCCAGAAGGAACAAGTGAAGAATTGTAAAAGTCGTTCTAGATTTTTTGTTCAAGTGAATTAAAAGTATTTACTAAAACAGAAACATCAGAAGAGCTTTCATGTCTATGGTGAAGGAGTTTTCCAGTTTAAAAACAAAAATAGGCTTGATGTGTTATAGATAGATTGCTGCAACCAGTCAGTGGCTTTAGCATGCATGTGCCATTACTTTGACATTGCAGGTCGAGAAGTGGACAGTTTATGACCAGTAATGTCAGGGTAATGAAATGTGACTGCTGATTGGCTGCAGCAGAATGTCAACATAGTCTGGAGAAACTGCTGGCAGTGTCATTGCTGGAACAGCAGCAAGTACAGAGGACAGTATGTAGATATATTTTTTATTACACATCTAAGCTAGGTCAAGGTTTCATAACTTGCTGCTGTAATTTCCGGTTATGTAATTATTGACACACAAAGTAACCACAGGTCTTACAGTACTAACTTGCAGCATAACATGTGTCACATATTTCAGAGTATTCCTACTTCAGACAAGTGAAGTAACTGATTTACCTAAGTAGACGTAATATACATGGCTCATCGTTCATGTTGTTACTGTTTATGTGATACCTTATATAAGTTGTAAAGAATACATACAATGTGTATTCATATTAGTGTATCACAAAGAATATGTACACCAAAGGCCCGGGAGAAGTTAAGCTGTATTCAAACACTGTGGTCATATTGCATTTTTGAAGCAATTTTAATAAAGACGTTGTAAAAATATGTTATTGTCACGCCAGCATCTTGCAAGGTCTGCAGGCGCCGACTTACTCACCGCAGTCACCATGTGGTTCTTCCTTGCGTTGGGTAATTTCACTGCTTTTCTCTACTTGCTGCTACACCTTTAGCACTACTAGCAGGGCCGCCATAAAGGGGGTACAGCCAGTACTCCTGTATGGGGCCCGGTGAAATAAGGGGGCCCGCTGTAAGCAGGCTCCCTTATTTCACATTACCGAACAGTGCACCCACACTGCCCTGCGCAGCCGACCGCCGCGGTCTCCATAGGGCCGGGCGGTGCAGCTGGGAGGAGGCGGCGCTGCTGGGAGGTGGCCCGAGCTCCTGGTCACAGCTGCGCTCGCCTTTGTCCCTGCGCGCTGTAACTGGAGCCGGGCCCTCCCCCTCTCTGTCTGTGGGCGGGATGCTGAGCAATTTGAAACTGTGAGGCCCCTCCCCGAGGGACGGGCCCTCCCGGATTCAAATTGTTCAGCATGCCCCCGCTGGGCACTGGTGGGAGTGAAAGAGCCGGGTGCGGCCTGGCGGCAGTTAAAGCTCCGGGCGCGACCCTGGTGGTTGTAGCGGCGGGAGCGGCCTGTCGGTTGTTATAGCGGCGGGCGCGGCCTGTCAGTTGTTATAGCGTCGGGCGCGACCTGTCGGTGGCTTTAGCGCCGGGCGCGGCTTGCTAGTGGTTATAGCGCCGGGCGCGGCCTGCTCGTGGTTATAGCGCCGGGCGCGGCCTATCGATGTTTTTAGCGCCGGGCGCGGCCTTCTGACGGTTGTAGCGCCGGGCGCGGCCTGGCGGTGGTCGAAGCGACGCAGCCTAGTTAAAAATGAAAGTGCCTGAAGCGACACAGGTGGAACCAGAAGGAGTGAAAACATCCCCCGCTGACCAGTGAAGGAGACGACCAGTGAATGAAGACCATAGCCAATACTGACAGCAGCAAGGTTTGGTTATAACTGGTACAATATGAATATATATAGTGTGCACACATAATATGTGTGTGAGTAAACAGTCTGCAGAGTGTATTCAGTGTGTACGGTGTGTGTATGTTTGTGTGTGTATATATAATGTATGTGTGTATTTATTGTGTATATATAGCATTTATGTGTATACAGCATTTGTATAGTGTGTGTGCACAGTCTGTGTGTATAGTGTATGTAGCGTGTGTACAGTTCATGTGCATATTTTTCACTGTGCTGCAGGTTTTTTTTTCCACTTCTCCTGCTCCTTCAAGGCAATGCCAGGTCCTTTCACTTCCCCTAGACTGTGCTTCACCATTTCACGCTCCCTGCTCCCCACTGGGCCATGTCTGGCCCTTTCACTCCACCCTGGGCCACACCGCACCCTTTCAGTCCCCCTGTTGCACCCTGGGCCACACCGCACCCTTTCAGTCCCCTGTTGCCCCTGGCACACCGCACCCTTTCAGTCCCCCTGTTGCACCCTGGGCCACACCGCACCCTTTCAGTCCCCCTGTTGCACCCTGGGCCACACCGCACCCTTTCAGTCCCCCTGTTGCACCCTGGGCCACACCGCACCCTTTCAGTCCCCCTGTTGCACCTTGGGCCACACCGCACCCTTTCAGTCCCCCTGTTGCACCCTGGGCCACGCCGCACCCTTTCAGTCCCCCTGTTGCACCCTGGGCCACACCGCACCCTTTCAGTCCCCCTGTTGCACCCTGGGCCCCACCGCACCCTTTCAGTCCCCCTGTTGCACCCTGGGCCACACCGCACCCTTTCAGTCCCCCTGTTGCACCCTGGGCCGCACCGCACCCTTTCAGTCACCCTGATCCACCCTGCGCCGCACCGCACCCTTTCACTCATCCTGCTCCGCCCTGAAACGCACCGTTTGGTATACTGGTTTGGTCAGTAACGTTATAGTCATATTAGTCACCATATGGTAGTGGTATGTGGTGGTATTATTTGGTCTTTGTATGATGTTGTTATTGATTTTAGTGGTCTGGGTATACTGGTTTGGTCAGTAACATTATAATGGTGATCATTTGGCGGTATTTGCTGGCCCTTGTATACGAAATGACCTGCACAATATAGGTAAACCATACATTGTAAAATCCAACAAGAACTAAATGCAAAAACAATAGTGCAATTGCATT
Organism: Phyllomedusa bahiana; assembly: GCA_025379985.1. Lineage (NCBI taxonomy): Eukaryota > Metazoa > Chordata > Amphibia > Anura > Hylidae > Phyllomedusa > Phyllomedusa bahiana. The sequence goes on from JAODAL010028100.1 coordinate 23,747, forward strand.
GTTTTTCTTGTTCACCCCAGAATTTTTCTTTTTCTGGGGTGGGGGGCAGAGTGGTGGAGGGGGCGAGGCACAGGGTTTTCAGGGGGTGGTGGGCGCAGACGCTTCAGCTGTATGGGGCCCTAAAATTTCTGATGGCGGCCCTGACTACTAACACTACTACACTCTGATATTGCTGGAAATTCTCCACCTGGCTATAGGGAGGCGCGGCCAGACTCTCCAGACATTTAAAGCCACAATGTCCGGCAGTGTTGTGTTTCCCCAGCCTATCCCCTGCCACCAGTGGGTATATTAGGCAGCATCTCCCTCCACACCTTGCCTAAGCTTAGGTTCCTAGTGCTGTGTGGCCTTGTATCCAGTGGAGGTGTGTTTGTCTCTTAATCTCCTGTTACTGACTCCATCCTGTCTTTTTGTTCTGTCTGATTTCTCCACTTCTGACCCCGGCTACGTATTGTGAACCTGTGTCCCGTGCCCTGATTTTGGATTGTCTCTGCCATCTCCCTTGGTGTTTTGCACTGGTGTCTATGACCCCTTAGTCAGCTGCCACTTGCTTAGAGACTGCTCTGGAGTGACACCTGGTGACTACCCGAATGGCCAAACCTATTTTCACCATCAGGCTTTAACCCCTTACTGTCATCAGACGTATGACTACGTCCTGATGCCAGTATGGGGTTTTGCAGCGGGATCGCAGTGCTATTTGCCGCCACCATCCCACGCTGTTGAAATCCATAGACACTGCGACAAAGATGGCTGCGGCGTCTAAATCAGTGAGAAACAGTGCCGCTCACCATTCCTCATTGCGATCGGGGCACTCGCACCAAATCGGAGGGGCCCAGATCGCTTAACATGGCAGCTGGAAGCCTTGTGAAGGTTTCCATTGCCGCCATGTTTTTGATTTCTCTACTTCCGTCCCCAGGCAGGAAGTGGGGAAACTGCCATATTGGTACACCCTAATGCATTGTCTATACAATGCATTAGGCTGTAAAAATGATCAATCCTCTCAGTGGTGAAGCACCCTAGGGGTACTCAAAGTTAAAGGAAAAAAAAAATGTTTTAAAGTGTAAAAAAAAATTAAAAAATTAAAGGTTCAAATCACCCCCCTTTTGCCATTTTACTAAAAAAAAGTTACACATATTTGTTATCGCCACGTACGAAAAGGTCTGATCTATTAAAACATAACATCATTTATGCCATATGCTGAACCCCATAGAAGAAAAGAAACTCAAAACTACAAAACTGCGTTTTTTTGGTCAGTTCATGTCCCCTAAAAATTGGAATACATCTCATCAAAAAAGTCGTATGCATTCTAAACTGGTAGCAATAAAAAGTACACTTCAGACCGCAAAAAATGCTGCCTCACTCAAGTCCGTAGGTCTTAGTACAAAAAAGTTATTGGTCTCAGAAATGGCACCTTGGCGCCAATTCCAAAAGTATAAGATGTTTGGAATTTTTTTATGGTACCAAAACATACTGAAAACTGCACATGTTTGGTATTGGCGGACACATATCAACCTGTAAAATACAGATAACACATCATATATAACGAAGATTTAATGCTGTAAAAGCAAAACTCCCACAAATATGGCGCAAGTATGTTTTTTCACATTTTTCCCCACTTAGAATTTTTTGGCGGTTTCCCAGTATATTCTATGGTACGATGAATAACACCACTTAGAAAGTACATCTTATCCCGCAAAATAAAAGCCCTCATATTTAGGTGGAACAATAAAAAAGTCATGGCTCTGGGAAGACGAGGAGGGAAAAATGAGCATGACAAAAAAAGGCTCCATCAAGAAGGGATTAATGAAGGCTAGGTAGTCAATTAGTTGCACTCCTCCGGAGTAAGGCTGACCAGTGGCGCAGTGGGTCTACACCTGCCATTGTCAAAGTTATAAAAATATGCATACACCCAATATGAACCTTTAGTTGTGTTTTGCATATTGTTACAGTTTTCCATGCTAAAGGGTGGTGATGTACACTTAAAAGCATTTTATAATTCTCTAATCCATCGCCAGTTTGGGTTACGCAAAAAACTTAAATATTCAAAATGTGAACACAACCATAGGCAATTAATTTATTGAGTGTATAATTGTAAAACTGTGAGGAACATACCCAATCGACAAAGAGAATGGCAGTGCCCAGTTGTCAATTTAATACTAGTAACAAGCACACTATTTAGAAAGATCTATTTTTTACAATAATGGGACAAGTGATGTAAAGGAGCTTATTCGAAGCATCAATACTACAACCTATAAAACTAACATCATTTATTTTCAAGTACCCAGCTAACAGGTTAATTTAGTTTCTGTTGTAAAAGTCAAGTTCCTGACTGGATTATCTCATCTGTCCACCAGTGACTATTGGTAATTTTGTTATTTCATTTAGGCAAAATGTTATGCCTTTTAGGAGTTCCATGTACCTCCCCCTCTTTATCAGCTGCATAAATAACACATCTGACATCTCCCTCTATAAATACAATGTATCCACGATGTATGTTCATCTCAGAGGTAGTGTTGCATTACAAATTATTTAAAGTATTATTCCATTCAATTCAAAGACCGAAAATCCAATAATAGTCCAAGTCCAAAACTCAGTTGAATTACATAATGGTATAAATAAGTATTTTTTCTGTATACCTACCTGTAGTTACTGCAGTCAAACAATATGTTGTCGTCCTATATTTATACTGTAAAATGTATTACATGTATAATTTGTAAATAGTGTATATAAGATCTATAATGATGATTAAGCATCTTTAATAGGTGCATGGGTGCTTTAAGTACCAGGGGACATGGAGTTTGCAGCCAATTATAGAGTAGAAGACGGGAGAGGCAGCCGGACGGTCTAGGGTATGTTCACACGGCTTATTTTGCCGCGTAATTGCGGGCGTATTTTGCCACGTATTGCGCTCAACACACGGTGAAATGCGCCCCGCAATTAAAGTAATCCATAGCTCTCAGAGAACTATGGATTACGGCTCGTCCCCCCACGCGTACAATATGATCGTATTGTACACGCGGGGAGATAAGTGACATGTCAATGAATGTCTATGGACACATTCCAATATCAGTGGCACACTATAAACTAGAGAAACTATCAAAGGGGACATAGAATTTCTGATTCTGATCAAAAATGTGAACTGAGAACCTAAAAAATGTTTTCATATATCCTAGATAGCAGAAATGCTTTTTTTCAAAATTCCTATGTCCCCTTTGATAGTGCTTCAGTTTATAGTGTGCCACTGTCATTGGAATATGTATGTATGTATACTACAGCCGCACCAGTGTGCACCTATGTAAATTTTTTTCAAAAATGTTTTTGGATGTGCATAACCATATATTGTTTCTAGCTTATGTAAGGAGGAGTGTCTGCCTCCATTTTGATTTTTTGCACTCCACCCACCCTCACAGGTTTTTAAATCAGTGCAGTGTGTTCAAAAGTCGGTGCCTTCACTCCCTGAAGTATGGAAGTCTAAACAGAGTCCATGAGAGGTAATAATAGTGTAACAATAGTGTAGGACCACCTGCCTTGGCGTTGGCGTTTCAGATGTGGCTTAAGCAGTTTTGATCAAAAATGCGAACTGAGAACCTCAAAAAAAATTTCAAATATCCTAGATAGCAGAAATGCTTTTTTCAAAATTCCTATGTCCCCTTTGATAGTGCTTCAGTTTATAGTGTGCCACTGTATTGGAATTGTAGTATGTATACTACAGCCGCACCAGTGTGCACCTATTTTCAATTTTTTAAAAATGTTTTTGGATGTGCATAACCATATATTGTTTCTAGCTTATGTAAGGAGGAGTGTCTGCCTCCATTTTGATTTTTTGCACTCCACCCACCCTCACAGGTTTTTAAATCAGTGCAGTGTGTTCAAAAGTCGGTGCCTTCACTCCCTGAAGTATGGAAGTCTGAACAGAGTCCATGAGAGGTAATAATAGTGTAACAATAGTGTAGGACCACCTGCCTTGGCGTTGGCGTTTCAGATGTGGCTTAAGCAGTTTTGATCAAAAATGCGAACTGAGAACCTCAAAAAAAAATTCAAATATCCTAGATAGCAGAAATGCTTTTTTCAAAATTCCTATGTCCCCTTTGATAGTTTCTCTAGTTTATAGTGTGCCACTAATATTGGAATATGTATGTATACTACAGCCGCACCAGTGTGCACCTATGTTAATTTTTTTCAAAAATGTTTTTGGATGTGCATAACCATATATTGTTTCTTTCTAATGAATGTCTATGGGGCCGGCAGGCTGCCGGCACCCCCTGTGCTTCGGGAGTATGCGCTGATCAGCACGACTCCCAAATCACCCAGCGTATTGCGCTGCGTACTGTACACACCGCAATTATGCCGTATGAATATACCCATAAGAGAAAGTCTGCCAATGCTTACATAGTTCCAGTTAAGTTATTTAAGTTGTGAGAAAGGATTCTGTTAGTAATTCCAGTTAAAGGGGTCTTCCACACACCAGGATAAAGTGAAGTGTGGTAAAGTGAAGAACACTTAAAGAGAATCTGTCACATAGATTATGCCCCCCTTGCTGAGGACAGCACAAGCTAGCGTCAGACCTGCCGTTTCCAGCGCTGTGTCCCTTATTCTGTAAGATTCTGTAGTTTTCGTGTATTTAATGCTAAAATCTGCAGTTTTCAGCCAGAAGAGTCATTCAAAGAGTCCTTCAGTGTCAGTTTTTTTCAAACCCGGCCAATCGGAGGCTAGCCCCACCCACCTCAACTAACAAACCTATTACTTTGAATAGGTAGAAACATGTGAATAACTGTCAGTGGGCGGAGCTAGCCTTTGGTGGGTGGAGCCAACACCTACTCATGAATAAGATTTGAGGGGTAAATGCTCTAAAACTGCTGCATCTTCCAGAAGAAGGAGCACAGTTCTGGGAACAGCAGGTCTGACACTAGCTTGTGCTGCCCTCAGCAAGGGGGGCAGAACCTATGTGACAGGTTCCCTTTAAGGCAGACTTGCAGCCCAGATAATCACAGAATTAGGGAGGGAGAGAGAGAAAAGAAGAGTAAGACAGAGAGTTACAGAGACAAAGGAACGAAGCTACATGACACACGGACGGAACGGGGAACCGTTCGGAGAAGAAAATGTAGAAGGCCTGAACAGATATACTATAGTATACTTCCCTGGTGGCTAACTGTCCTTAAGCATGACTGCTGACCCTGAAACTGGCATCTACATTAGCAACAGAGGCCTTGTAAAATAGAGTTGCAAAAGGTTCAACTGTGGAAGCTAAGAGAAGCACCGTAAGTAAAACCTGTTGAAAACCCCAAGCTGAAGAGTCCCTGTGGCTAATTCCTCGGCACCGCAATTCTATCAGCAGGCCTAGCAACACTAGCATCGACATACAACCTCTACCCTGGTGTACCTGCCCACACCTTACATCTATATGATACTTTTATGCTGTAGCAACAAGTTGAAACTATTCCAAATGCAATTCAGAAGCCACATATGTTGTTAAAATATTTATTTGGTCTGAAACAGGGCAAAAAAGGCTATATCCATGAGAAAGGCTGGAGTAGAAGTGCAGGTAAAACACCAGTTCCCAACAGGGTGCAATCTAGCAGCGTACAACCTGTGTCACAAGGCCGAATTGTCTTGTGAGTATCTGCACTAAGATAAATAAATAAGTAAATAAATCAAATTTACAAAAAAATAAAAATAAAAAAAGATTAATACTTATGTAGCCATATAGCCGTAAGTGTTTAGATCCAGTTTTGGGATCAGGAATGAAAAATTCCTTTAAAGGGATTTTATCATTACACGCGTTCGCAGACATGAGCTGTTTCTATCTGTTTCAGCTTCAAATCCAGGGGCGACTCTCTTCTTCCAGCAGGCGAGTCTCCTCTCACTAAAGAGATGTGACATCATCATTGTGTGTGAGCAGTAGAAGGGAGAAGATGTCACAACTCGAAGACCTCCTGCAATGTTCTCTTGTCTGCAGAGCTCTCAGCTCAAGGCTGCACAAGCTCCTTGTAAGCAGAACACCTGCATTGCTGTAACCAGAACACCTGCATTGGTGTAAACAATTATACATATAGTACAGCCTGAACTGATGAAGTAAATGTGAAAAATGCATGCTATCCTCCTCCCTCCCCCCTCTGTTCTCAGGCAGGTAGGTAGAGCAGACTGTATAAGGCTGTTATATGGGGGGAGAGCAGGGTATAAGGCGGTGTTATATAAGGAGAGAGTGACTAGCAGCTACAGACTCATTAATTGCCGGGATCCTTTACATAGAACTATAACTGGGAGATTTGCATAGAGAGGAGCTGAGACAGCCTTTATTTTACAGCCAGCAGCCATCACAAGCCGTTTCCTTTCACTTTCAATAGCTCAGAGGGGAGTAAGCCACAAAGTGCAGGCAGCCAATCACGGCACAGGAGGCGTTTCCCATCCGTAGTGCGTGTCCGAACAAGCTAAATGAAATGTCAGTCAGCCAATCACAGAAAAGGGGGCGTGTCCCGTCCACCTACTGCAGAAATAGCTATAGATGCACAGATTAGCTCATATCTGCAATACTAAGTAATTCAGGTAATGTAAACCAATTGCAAAAGTGCTTATTTTTACTGTTCGCATCATTAGAGATATGATCTTTGTAGCGAGAAAGCCCCTTTAAGGCAGATTGGTTCTTGCCTTATGGGTTTCAAAGTCTGCATCAGTAGGGGAAACAAATCTTAAAAATTCCCTATCCCCCTCCCTTTATCCACCCTCGGTTGAACTTGATGGACATATGTCTTTTTTAATCGTACTATATAAGATGTTACTACAGGTTAATACATCAGTTTCCAGCAGACAAGCCCCATTGCTACGTGAGGGAACTGGCACATGTGGAAAATGTTGATGAACAACTACTTGCATGCCTATCATTCATAAAGGGTGTGAAAGACTAGTACTAATGTTTTCCTCCTCACCTTCCAAGAGCCATAACCTTTTTATTTTCCTGTCTACATAGTCATATGATGGCTTGTTTTTTGGAGTGCAAGTTCTACTTTGTAATAGTACCATTTACTGTACCATATAACGTGCTGGGAACACAAATATCAATTGTAGGGAACTAGAAAAAAAAAGCACAATTGCATTTTTCTGAGGGGATAGAGGGGTGTTTTTATGGAATTCACTGTACAGTCATGGCCAAAAGTTTTGAGAATGACACAAATATTATATTTTCACATTACCTGTGGCCCTCTGGTTTTTATGTGTGTTTGTCAGATGTTTTTATCACATACAGAAATACAAGTGCAATCATATTATGATTAACAAAAGCTTTTATTGACAGAATGAGTTAATGCAGCAAGTCAATATTTGCAGTGTTGACCCTTATTCTTCAGGACCTCTGCAATTCTCCCTGGCATGCTCTCAATCAACTTCTGGACCAAATCCTGACTGATAGCATTCCATTCTTGCACAATCAATGCTTGCATTTTGTCACATTTTGTTGGTGTTTGTTTGTCCACCCGTCTCTTGATGATTGACCACAAGTTCTCAATGGGATTAAGATCTGGGGAGTTTCCAGGCCATGGACCCAAAATCTCTATGTTTTGTTCCCTGGGCCATTTAGTTATCACCTTTGCTTTATGGCAAGGTGCTCCATCATGCTGGAAAAGGCATTGTTGATCACCAAATTGCTCTTGGACGGTTGGGAGAAGTTGCTCTTGGAGGACATTCTGGTACCATTCTTTATTCATGGATGTGTTTTTAGACAAGACTGTTAGAGAGCCGATTTCCTTGGCTGAGAAGCAACCCCACACATGAATGGTTTCTGGATGCTTTACAGTTGGCATGAGACAAGACTGGTGGTATCGCTCACCTTGTCTTCTCCGAACAAGCTGTTTTCCAGATGTTCCAAACATTCGGAAAGGGGATTCATCAGAGAAAATAACTTTACCCCAGTCCTCAGCAGTCCACTCCCTGTACTTTTGGCAGAATGTCAGTCTGTCCCTGATGTTTTTTCTGGAGAGAAGTGGCTTCTTTGCTGCCCTCCTTGACACCAGGCCTTGCTCCATGAGTCTCCGACTCACAGTGCGCGCAGATGCACTCACACCTGCCTGCTGCCACTCCTGAGCAAGCTCTGCACTGCTAGTAGCCCGATTCCGAAGCTGAAACACTTTTAAGAGACGTTCCTGGCGCTTGCTGGTCTTTCTTGGGCGCCCTGGAGCCTTTTTGGCAACAATGGAACCTCTCTCCTTGAATTCCTTGATGATGAGATAGATTGTTGACTGGGGTGCAATCTTTCTAGCTGCGATACTCTTCCCTGTTAGGCCAGTTTTGTGCAGTGCAATGATGACTGCACGTGTTTCTTTAGAGATAACCATGGTTAGCAGAAGAGAAACAATGATGCCAAGCACCAGCCTCCTTTTAAAGTGTCCAGTGGTGTGATTCTTACTTAATCATGACAGATTGATCTCCAGCCCTGTCCTCATCAACACCCACATCTGTGTTAATGGAGCAATCACTGAAACGATGTTAGCTGGTCCTTTTAAGGCAGGCCTGCAATGAAGTTGAAATGTGTTTTGGGGGAAAAAGTTCATTTTCTTGGCAACTATTGACTTTGCAATTAATTGCTGTTAAGCTGATCACTCTTTATAACATTCTGGAGTATATGCAAATTGCCATTATAAAACCTGATGCAGTAGACTTTGTAAAAATTAACATTTGTATCATGCTCAAAACTTTTGGCCATGACTGTAAGCTATAAATGACATATTACCTTTATTCTGGAAGTCAGTATGATTCTGGCCATACCAAATTTACATACCGTAGTTTTTGTTTTGTTCTACTACGTTATTAAAAAGTAATTAGTAAAGAATAGAGATTACTCATCAAACTGTCAAGTAACAGGTGGCGCTCCTTTTCAGACCCATCGCTTTACCTACTTCCGGTGACGTGGGTATTACCTGCCATCTTTTTACTGCCATCAAACCACCCACTTCTGACAATGTGGTAGGTTTGCCGCCACTCCTCCCAAGGCTAACAAACTGCCCACTTCCATTGAGGTGGCAATTTTTCCCCCACCCCTCTTTTCAATCTTACCAGACTCACCAGTTTCTGACGATGTGGCAATTTTCTCACCCATAAGAGCTCTTCTGCATTTTCCCACTATACTAACATTCAGCACACAAACTGGCCTGTTTTCCACACCCGTTACCAAACTTACCAGACTGACCAATTCAGCTGATGTTGCAATTTTCCCACCCACAAGTGCTTGTCTTAATTTTTCCACAATACTAACATTCGACACAAAGGAGGGCATGTTATGGTATCCATAGCTACTCCCTCAATCATCCCAGAAAGCCACATTGATGTAGCGTTTCCTTAATCCTCACATCACACAATTGCCGATAAGTCACAGATAAGTAATGGTCAATTAATTAGCCGCCGAGACATCCCAAAAGAATCAAGTTAACTTTAACTTTGTTAGGCTTTTAGTCATCCCTGTAAGGTACATCTCTTTAGTGTCCCCCTTAACACACAGACATCCAAAAACATTCACACAGAATGGTTACTGTAAATATGGTCGAATGTGTCCTTGATTGTTCATGTCTATGAGTACAAGAATGAGCAATCTGCCTGTATGTTCTGTAAAGACTATAGGGGGGTATGTGGATTGTATGTGATGTAAAGACCATAGGACACACGCAGAGACTACGGGTCTTGTATGGACATGTCTGAATAGAATAATGTTGTAACGGGTCAGAGGGTAAAGCAGGTAATGGACCCACTGGACCACTGTCAGGCTTGCTCCGAGGAGGTGTAACTAAGCGGCCGTCGGGCATCTTCACAGAGCCTTTGATGGTAGGGATGGCTTCCCTGACGGACGCTGACTCCTCTGTTAGGTCACTTCCCCTTCTGCACCTTGCCATTGTCTTGGTGTGTTTCAATTGAGCCTTAGCATGATTCTGTTTGTGATTCCTAGATTTGACCCATGCTACATTCCTGACTATTCTCTGCCTACCACCAGCCCCATCCTTACAAGTGACCTGACTATGTCCTGCTTGCCGCTTTCCCTGACTTTAAGGCCCATCCACGGACCATGTCTCAAACCTGCTCCTTCCCTACCTCTTCAGCCCCTTCTCTGTTACCATGAGCTGCCACATCAGGGGTAGCAACCTGGGAGTCCCCTGCATCACACGCCAACCAACCACCCGGCGGGCTCTTTTGCATACGAGAGGGGCTCCTAAGACTCTGCTCCCTGACGTGGTCCATATCCATCTCTCTGACCCAGAAGATCCACTACCTCACTGTGTTACAGTTTTATAACTCAGCCACTTAATCGCTTTACAACACTTCTTTAGTGATTTTTTTTGCCCATCTGTTAAAGGTACAGTTGAAACCAGAAGTTTAATACACTATATAAAAAGACACATATGCATGTTTTTCTCACTAACTGACAAGAAATCAGAATAAACCTTACCCGTTTTAGGTCAATTAGGATTACAAAAATTATTTATATTTGCCAAATACCAGAATAATGAAAGAGAATTTTTTAAGGCATTTTTATTACTTTCTGCAAAGTCAAAAGCTTACATACACTAGGATTACTATGCCTTTACAATTTGGGACAATCAATATGATGATGTCATGTCTTTGGAAGCTTGTGGAGACACACTTGTGGATGTATATATTAATGCACACCAGAAAAACACTGCTTCTGTGTGTAACGTCATGGGAAAGTCTAAAGAAATCAGCCAAGATATCAGGAAGATAATTGTGGACCTGAAGTCTGGATCATCCTTGGTTGCAATTTCCAGATACCTGAAGGTGCCTCGTTCATCTGTACAAACAATTATACACAAGTACAAACAAGATGAACGTGACTTGGCCCAACATGTGTATATCAACCCAAAAACAAGAGCAAAATGCCTTGTGAAGATGCTGGCGGAAGCTGGTAAGATTGTGTCATTATCCAGAATGAAACGAGTACTGTATCAACATAGGCTGAAAGGTCACTCTGCCAGGAAGAAGCCATTACTCAAAAAGAAACCTATAAAAGCCCCGTCTGCTAAAGTTTATATGGCAGGATTTCTCTCTGAAAATTTTGTTATTTCTAACGGCAGAAGGCGGGGATGCCCCTTATCTCCTATAATGTATGATCTTTGTGTAGAACCCCTAGCAGAACATATTAGAACCCACAAAGATATCAAAGGCATTACGATTAATAATGAAACACATAAAGTTAGCTTATACGCAGATGATATATTAATAATGAGCCAGCAACCAACTACAGCAATTCCCGCACTCCTTAACCTCTTGAACAGGTTCGCTCATATATCTTATTATAAATTAAATATAACTAAATCCATCCTCCTCCCAATACATTGCCCTGCTTCATTCAAATCTCAACTTCCCAGTCTCAATTTCATATGGGCAGAGAATTATGTTCCTTATCTAGGAATTAAACTATACCCTGGGATTACTACAACAATAGACAAAAATCTAGAGAATATTACTTCCTCCATAGGTGATGAGATAAATAGACTTGGTCAATTTTCTTTATGGTTAGCGCGTATTAATTTAACCAAAATGTTACTTTTACCACAATACCTTTATGTCACTAGATCACTACCGTTTATTTTCCCAAGCACGCTGATTAACTCGCTGCAAAATCTTATATTGAAATTTATCTGTGGATCGAAAAAGCCTAGGTTTCAAAAACACTATCTATATAGGAAGAGCTCACAAAGAGGCCTCTCGGTGCCAAACCTAACACAATATAATCTAGCTGCAATCCTAGAACCGCTCTTCTTTCATTGGAATGGACCAGAGACACACCACTGGTCTTCTATTAAAAATACGTTACTCTCAAAAGGCTCGTTTAAAGACTACTTGATTGCTATAATTTGTGGGAACTTCCACTACTTTCCCATTATTGTCCCTCTCGCATGCGGCTCAGGCCTGGTATAAATATATCGTTCTCAAGCAAAGACTGCTGATAGATAAGTTTAATGCCCCCTTTCGGCCCTACAACTTATTTTACCGGATTCCCCACTTACATTCTGGGTAGAGAAGGGAATCAGAGAGGTTGGAGATCTGCTTCATAAAGGCCGCTTCAAACAGTTCAACACTCTTATGCAAAACTTCTCAATTCCAAAACACCAATTTTTCGTATACTTACAATTAAGACACCTAATCCAGACAATAGGATGGCTGCCTATTTCCCAAACTCCTTCACAATTTCATAAATTCTTATGGAACAAGCAATCTAACATTAAAGGCCTGTCGGCTGCTTACCAATCCCTTTTTGACAAAGACCTAAGTACCAAATTAAAATATGCATTAAAATGGGAACTGGAACTATCTCAGACCTTTATGGCTGCCGAATGGATCCAAGCAGCTAACGTAACTTCTAGATACTCTAGATGCGCTAATCATGTGGAACTCTCTAGGAAAATCCATCTACGATGGTATTTAACCCCAAGCAGAATATCCCATATTGCCCCAGGATATTCTCACCTATGTTGGAGACAATGTGGCTCCAAGGGTTCCCTTCTGCATATGTGGTGGAATTGCCCTGTAGCGCAGCCTTTATGGCGAGAGTTAGTAGTCCTATTGACTGAAGTCTTTCAATGGAAAATTACTCTGACTCTGGAATTGGCCGTATTGGACCTTACATTTGAGGATGTTCCTTTTCCCTTCCACACCGTCCTCTCACACGTCTTGATTGCAGCTAGAACAACAATTGCTGCACATTGGAAAACTCCTCCTACTCCAAGTACCCAAGAAGTAATTAATAGGGTAAATAAGCAATATCATTGCGAAACAAGCTTAGTGATACCCCCGCATTTACTGACCAAAACTAGGAACAACTGGTTACTCTGGACAAACTCTAAATATTACGTTTAGGTCTACTATTTTGACTACTAAATATTAGAAAGGTTCTATAAGTGTGTGCCTTACATATAGCAATGTTGAAATGCTTTGCATCTCATTTTTGATGTTATACAATAAGTGTTTTGCCATATAGATATGAATACTATTGCTATCTTGACATGGAACATTAGATAACATGACATCTGTTTTTCCCTCTACCCACACACCTTTTCCCTGCCGTAGCCCTTTCTGCTCCCTTCTGTACTTGTTATATATCATGTTTTATAAAATTCAATAAAATTTTTGGCTGATAAAAAAAGAAACCTATAAAAGCCAGATTAATGTTTTCAAATGCACACAGGAACAAATACCTACATTTTTGCAGACATGCCCTGTGGTCTGACGAAACTGTTTGGCTATAATGACCATTGTTACGTTTGGAGGAAAAAGGGAGAAGCTTGGAAGGTTAAGAACACCATCCCAACTGTGAAACATGGGGGTGACAGCATCATGTTGTGGGGTTGTGTTTCTGCAGGAGGGACTAGTGCACTTCACAAAATAGATGGCATCATGAGCGAAGAACGTTATGTGGCAATATTGAAGCAACATCTCAAGACTTCAGCCAGGAAGTTAAAGCTTGGGCAGAAATGGGTCTTCCAAATGGACAATGACCCGAAGCATGATGCCAAACTGGTTACAAAGTGGCTTAAGGATAACCAAGTCAATGATTTGGAGTGGCCATCACAAAGCCCTGATCTCAATCCTATTGAAAATTTATGGGAAAGCTGAAAAGACAGGTTCGACCTACAAACATGACTCAGTTACACCAGTTCTGTCAGGAGGAATGGGCCAAAATTCCTACCAACTATTGTGAGAGGCTTCTGGAAGGATATGCAAAAGTTTGACCCAAGTCATACAGTTTAAGGGCAATGCTGCTAAATACTAATGATATATATGTAAACCTTTGACTTTGCAGAAAGTAAGTGTATGTAAACTTCTGGATTTAACTGTTTATCCATGTTTGTTTTGCTTTGTAAAGAAGTAACATAGCTTTACAGCCATTCTACTTACAGACCATTGGACCTTGGGACATTAGGTTCATGTCCAAATCAAGTGATCATTATGTCAGACAATCATATTGTTTAAATACATTTTCAGCAGCAATACATTTTAGTGCTGTAAAAAAACCCTCTCTTTTCCCATGTCTTATTAGAGTGAAATTGAAGTTGTAAAAAGTGTAGACATACATTTGACTAAAATTAAATCATTCTTATTCAAGAATAAGGATATCATATTTTGCTGTAATAATGGGAGTCATTGTTTTGTCTTTGTTTAATACCAAGGTCCCATGAATCCTCTTAATCGTAGTGCATCAGACAGTATTTATCACTTTTCTCTAAGGCTATGTCTCTGCAATGAAAAACGATCGTTCAGGCAGCCCATAGACTTTAGTAGAAAAAACAGGTGTTTTTTTCTATGCTAGTCTTCTGGCGCCGGCGTATTATACAACATGCTGTATAATACACCGGCGCTTTGAGTTTTTCGTCGTCTTCCCCTACAATCAATTATACGGGCTGACGGCAAAAAAACAAGAACCGACCACAGTTTTTGCGCAAAATGTGACAAAAACTGCGGTCGTGCATTGGCAAAAAACGGTCGACTTTCAACCGTTTTTTGTCTGATGCAGTATAGACTTAACCTAAAGGTTGCTTTAATTACCATAATGTAATTCCATATGTAAAAATAATTTTAATAAATATCTTTAAAACTTTAACACTAGACCCATACTGTTTTAAAAGTCCTAAAAAGTAAATTTGTCTATTTCACTAAAGTCTATGCTGTTGCAGATTAGGTCAGATCATATATTCCTAAAATATCAAACTTTTTCACTACCTTCACCAGATTCCCACTGATACCAATAGGATAGTGTTCTTTCTCTCATCTTCCAAAAACTTTAATTCCTTAGTTTTTCTGAATTTAGAGCCAAATCTTTATCCTGAAAAAACCCCATTCTAAAAATAGAATCTCCAAGTGATAGAACATTTTGTACTCACCTGTAATCAAACACCTGCATACACCTATGTGTTGTGCTTGTGGCATGAACCACAATGGGATTTATAAAAGGAAAACAATAAGCAGCTCAGACAACATCCTTGTGATAGACTTTAACTGGTCCTTTGTGATGATAATGTAAGATATTGCATTCTGACTTCCAGGTGTCTACCAGCAGCCAATTGCAACATACAAAGAGTTTCAAGGTGGAACTAAAATCAACAAAAAGTAAACTAAAATCAATACACAAATGCGCTATATAACTTCAGGCAGCATCAACGTAATTCTAGATTGTGCACATAACAAGAAACTTTGCAGATATATTTCCCCTATATGCAAATTGATGGTGAATGCCTCAATAATGAGGGAGAAAACTAGCTACTCAAACTATTTTATCATTATAGAGTCAAAACCAAAGGATGGCAATTTTGCAATGATACAGCAGACGCCTTTTTAGGGGAAATATTGTCTGCCCAGAGTCTTTTTCACATACACAGTCTTCAAATTGTTCCTCGATGCCTGAGATGACTTTTCTACTGCTGCAGTTTCTAAAGTAACCATTGAATTTACTGTCTGAGTACCTGTTATTTAAAAAACCAAAAGTAAATGGTCTCCTCCAATAACGAGCCAAAAAATAGCTGTCTTTCATCTATCCACCAGAATATACAGCTAAAACATAACTTTTATTCGATATGTATTAAAACAATATAATTTGTTTTCAGAAAACAAAAGGACAAATTGTTTCCATAGAGCTACTTCCCATTTAACCTCTTTAGTGATGAACCACGGTATATATAACTCACTTCATGACACAGAAACAAATTATACAATCAGATAAAGATGACATACTCACATGACCGGCACTCTGGTATACGATTTTACAGATACAGTATAGGTGTAAATACCTCCAGATGCTGCACATCCAAAATATATAATGTATGAGATAAACACAGTAATCTACCAGTCCCTATTAAACCCTTCCTAAAGGTGGTGACTCCGTCCCAAATAGGACGACCCCACCTATCGACGGCTGTCCCCCTGACTCAAACACTAACACTAAGTAGTAAACAACTAGATTTCTGCAAAATCCAGATTGCTGCAAATTCCAGACAAAAAAATCCCAACACGTTTCCTTGTCTCCAATATGGTTCATCAGGGGGAATTTTTTCAAAAGATAAATGGACTCTCATCTTATGGGCCCATAGATCTGCTTGATGGATCGCCGATAGTCGCAACCTTTTAACAGTATATACTATTATCTATTTTCAGTTTTTTGCTGCATTATATATCTTTTGAAGAAATTCCCCCTGATAAACTGTAATGGAGATGGGGAAACGCCTTAGGATCTTTTATGTCTGGACTTTGCAGCAATCTGGATTTTGCAGCAATCTACAGTAGTTGTTTCCTACCTAGTGTTAGTATTTGAATCAGGGGACAGCCGTCGATAGGTGGGGGTCGTCCTTTTTGGGACGGGGTCCCCACCTTTAGGAAGGGTTTAATAGGGACCAGTAGATTACTGTGTTTATCTCTTATACATTATATATTTTGGATGTACAGCATCTAGAGGTATTTACACCTATACTGTATCTGTAAAATCGTATACCAGTGGGCCGGTCACATGAGTATGTCATCAATATTTGATTGTATAATTTGTTTCTGTGTGTTGAAGTGAGTTATATATATCGCTGGCTCATCACTAAAGAGGTTAAATGTGAAGCAGCTCTATGGAAACAATTTGTCCTTGTGTTTTCAGAAAACAAATTATATTGGTTTAATACAAATCGAATAAAAGTT
Organism: Phyllomedusa bahiana; assembly: GCA_025379985.1. Classification (NCBI taxonomy): domain Eukaryota; kingdom Metazoa; phylum Chordata; class Amphibia; order Anura; family Hylidae; genus Phyllomedusa; species Phyllomedusa bahiana. The sequence continues at coordinate 40,409 of JAODAL010028100.1, forward strand.
ATGTTTCAGCTGTATATTCTGGTGGATACCTGTTATTTCAGTCATATGTTCATAAGTAAGAGAAAGAGAGATGTCTGTGTGCTGAGAATAGGAGACATCATAGCAGCTAGTGTCAGGGAAAACTGAAAATTAAAGAGAAGGGTTAACACCTGATAACGTAGACTAAATTATCTCCCAGCTTTGTTTGTGCGGCGTCCAAATGATAAATTTACCCAAGAGTGCATGTGGACATACATAGTCGAAAGAACTTGAGACATTTCCAAAATGTCAGTACAGCCTTTCTCCTTTATTAAAGGTTTGCCATGAGTTATTTATAAGCTTTTTTGTTAAGAGTACCGTTATGCAAAACAGATAATATATCGTTAACTAGACAATACAATATAATCATATAAGCAACCTCTTTATTATTATTCATTTATGATAACAATTCCCTCATTAATAATCACTTTTTTATTGGTTAGTCCGCTAGCAATAAAAACACTCTTCTAATTATTCTTAAAGGAGTTGTCTCATTACGAGCTTTCAGCCTGTCAGTGTCCCTGGTAAGTTGAACTGAGGGGCGTGCTTCTTGGTCTGTCGTTCGGGCTCCCCTCCCCCCTCCCATCAGCCACACAGGCAGCTACATAACTTCTATACAGGGGGGGGGGAGGGGGGTTTGCTCTCAGAGTTCACCCTGTGTGTGTCTGCCTAGGTTGTTGCAGGAAGGGCTGATCTATGAGTGTGAAGTGGGGTGTGCTAATAGAGCAGAGAGGGATGCAAGTGTTCCTATATCCCTGCTTAGCTTACAAGTCTCCACATCTCCAGCAACAACAAGGGCAGTTGTTACTATACTCAGGATGTGTCCCTAATACAGGAGAACAAAAAAGTATTCACATGCCCCTGATCTGTTATAGTATTAGTATAGTCACAGTTCCAAAGACATATCATGATTATAGTAACAGACAGGGTCACTGCTGTCACATCTATCTGTGTAGAGAGCAGGAGGAAGCAGGCACACTCACAGGTTAATCCAGGACACAGACCCCAAAGAGTCCTCCTCCCCCTCCTTCCACTACAGAAGCATTCTGTGTGGGAGGGGCTCTCTGCTCCGACCTGTCTTCAAAGGTGATGAGTCATTCAGACCTGACAGCCAGTAAGATAAGGATCAACAGGTCAGCTGCTATAGGGGAAATTTTAGAAGCTGATGTAGTAATACTAACAGGCTAGCTCAAAATCAGTAGGACATTTGTAATGAACATATATTGCAAAGCTGCTTGTTTTTTAAAGATCTTTAAATTAAAACCCAATCATTGTAGCGAGACAACCCCTTTAAGCTCTGGTTAGTATGCATGAAATAAACATTTAACGTATTTAAAGGTCAGTGGTTCTACTGCGCATGACAGAATGCTTCTCTATAACCTATATCAATTCTAACTTCTGCTGCTAAATACATAACACTCTGTGTTAGGATATGGCCTTGTAAAGCTAACAACAAGTGGGAATGTTGACACTTATGAAGAGACAAATACTGAGAAAAGCTGGGTTTTTACAAGAAAAAAGCAAGGATACAGAAGAATAGACATGGAAGAAGAAGATTGGGGGAAGGTTAGCTACAAAAAATGTATTGTTGATTCAACTTGATGGAAAAGTATTGTTCATTGAAAGAAACTGCAAACTTATAAACACCATTATAGAACTATAGAATTTATGAAAGAATTAGTATCTATATAACACCTGTGAAAGGCAGAGCTGTGGAGTTGGGGTCGGTGCCCATTTAGGTGGAGATGAAGTCGTTATAAAATGGACCGACTCCGACTCCCAAAATATATAATAAAATTGGTTTCAGTTATTCAATTTCAAAACAAGAGCAAGAGGGAAATTTGGGTCTTGCCATGTTTACTGCTACCATATCTTCAACCTCAACAGATGAGGAGTTTAATTTTGAAAAGTATTTGAATGACATGGAGCAGGCAAAGCATTACCGCAGGGGAAAAGATTCCACTCCCAAACAGTTTGACCATATTTCAGCAAAATTTTTCACTTGCTCTCAAAGAAGTAGAAGAGTTCAACCATTCACCAAAACTGACTGTGCATGAGGTAATTCCTTTATACCCTGACATTGTTAGAGATGTCGCCCATGTGGTCATCGCTTTGCCACCAACCCAGGTCAGTGCAAAGAGGCCATTCTGTAGCGTGGAAATAATTAGATCAGATTCGAGGGGATCTATGATGGAGGATCTGATGGAGGTGATACTATTTATCAGAACAAATTCATAGGATCACTCCACAGATGTTATTCAGTACATTTTTGTTGAAAACAGTTTTTTCCTAAATACGCGTTTTGCATATTTACAATTTTTTTTAAAGTTTTTTGTGTTCTAAAGTTGTATCCAATAAATATATTTTACAACGACAAGCAAAAGGGTAACAATGCTTTGAACTTTTGACTTTCAGACTCTATATCTCACCATCCACAAGAGCTTTGAACATGAGACTGCCATCATTTTATAGGCAATCATTTTGGTTATCTTCTACATAACTTTGACCTGCAACTATTTAGCATATGCTTAGTTCTACAGATTCTTGTCATGTAACTGCATTGTTACTGTTTTGCTCTGGGTGGTGAAACAATCTTTTTCTTCTTGTGTACAAATTACAATCTATTCTCACATTCCCTAATGGCTCATTGTGTTATTAGGCTGATTCCCAAGTGAAAGGTCCCTGGTTCAAGCAGCCATGAAGAAGATTTCCCAAGAAAAGAGAAATAGTATCATCCAGCTCATCGATGGCATCTCTGGGCCAAGCAAATTGCCAAACTGCATCATGTGAGGTCATGACAGCGGGAAGAATATGTAATGAAGTCCATCCAGCCATTCAAAAGACAAGAGGTGGATGTCCAGGGAAAAAAATATGAGAGTCAACAAGTCGGCTCATCACAAGGTCTATCAGTTCTAACACGACAGACACCGCAGTGGAGGTGGCTCATATGCTTGTAAGAGTGAGATCACAGACGTCCATGCAGGCACAATGCAACATGCATTACACAGGTCTGGAATAATGGCCCAAAAAAAGGTACGGAAGCCTTGACTTCAATCTTGTTATAAGAAGTGTTGGCTTGAGTTTGCAAAGAATTACGGAAAATGGAAAGGATGACGTAGTGTTCCAGCAGGAAAACGACCCGAAGCATATGTCAAGGTTGGAGAAGGAATGGTTTAATGACAATGAAGTAGAGTTGCTGTATTGGCCTCCACAGTCCCCAGACCTCAACCCAATCGAACACTTGTGGGTAGAGTGGAAGAAAAATCTGTTTGTACCCAAGGCTAGTATGCACCAACAGTGGAAATGTGTAGAAAAGACCTTGATCAGATTTTGGTCGAGCTTGAATCTGATCCAGAGTCCAGAAGGATTCAGGCAGTGCTGAAAGCCAAAGGTGAATTTACCAAATACTAACAAAATAATAAAAATGAACATTTTGATTTTTTGGAGCAAAACAGTATCAATGCAATTACATGAAAAGAATCTGCAGAACTAAGCAGATGCTAAATACTTGCAAGTCAAATTTATGTGTAAGATAGGTAAGATGATTTTCTATAAAATGATAGTAGTCTCATGTTCAAAACTGTAGTGGCTGGTAAGAAAAGGAGCCTGAAAGTCAAAAGTTCAAAACATTGTTACCATTTTGCTTGTCAGTGTATGTTCTACCTAAATAGCTTGATTATTGTATCATAAGGTGATAAAAAGCCTCATGTTAGTATTTTACTATAGTAAAGTTATCACTTAAACATGCACCTTGTATGAGGGAGTGGGAGTCGGAGCTTTCGCTTACCGACTCCACAACCCTGGTGAAAGCTGCTGAAAAATTAAGGATATAAGGCCCATAATGACCAGAAATACTGTTATTCCTTCCTACACATATGATGGCTGATTCTGAAAAATCAACTGAAGGTACAGTGACGCTTAAAATAAAAAAATATTTTAGCTGTTCTACTAGCTCTACATCTGAAAAAACAAGAGATTTTATGGGTACATTCAAAATATAAAAGGACATTTTGGATTTTTTTATGTTCGTAAATCAGCCCTTTTTACCCCTAAACGGGTTAGGCTTGATTCACATCTGCATCGGAAGATTAGTTCAGAATCTCCATTGCAGAGGCGGTGTTGGGTTCATTAAATGATGGTGAATATTGGTATGACAGTTGTGTTCACATCAGGTTATATAAACACATTCATTGTAGATTGCGCTTTCCCATAGAGTAGGCCACCACAAATAAAAAATACACATTATACTGCTTGGTATACTTATCTAATGGCTAGTGTATTTCACTGTATGAAAATAGGGTAGAATACCAATCAAAGATGTACCTTGCGGAATAAGCCAGACATAAAAAAGACATACTGCTTGCCACGTCTGTGCTTTTTTATTGGGGTCAATACTATTGGTGCCACTGCATGTCTAAACAGTAGAATAGGTTAAGGGTATATCTCAGGAAATACTCCAGATAAATGTACCTCCAAATGTATATATCAAATGTAATGTGAACAAAGTATCATACTAAGCAGTGATAACCCAGGGATAAAGAGTATTGATATGCTCTTCAAGCATGATCCCAATGTCATATATTTCCTTATTTATGGTATTATCTACGAAAAGGATAAAGAATCACCTTTAAGAATAACTACTTATAATTTCCTGATATGTCTTCTTTTGTTATAGAGTTGTCAGTGTAGTAGCACATAACAATTCCAGGAAAAATAAGTGAAAAGTAGCAGAATTCTGGAAAAACATACTGTAAAATTTTTATTTTATGGGAAATAAAAGTATTTACGAAAACAGAAATGTCAGAAGAGCATCATTTCCACTCCAAAATAGTTCAAGCTTTCATAACTCGTTGTAATTTCCGATTATGTAATTATTGATACAAAGTAGCCACTGTGTTTTGCAGTCATAACTTGTAGCATCAAATATTCCACTTATTTCAGAATGTTTTTACCTCAGCCAACTGAAATAACTAAGTCGCCTAAACCGATGTGATCCACTGCTCACCATTATAGTTGTTACTATTAAAAAATTGTCTTATGTAAGTTGTAAAGAACACATACACTATGTTTGCATATTAACTCTACCACAAAGGACAGTGTATGTAGGAACATTTATATAAAAAAAATTAAGGTTAAATATATCCCATGTCAAGTAGAGCTCTGACTGCATCTGCAGGAAAGTTGGCTGTAGTGTGGGTTACATAACAGTACAGCCTTGGCACAGGGCCTGTACTGAGGGATATAGAGTCCCTGTGGCTCTGTACTAGGGAGCCTTAGGCACTCTGTGGCTCCCATATGATGCCTCCATATCTTTCATTAAAAAAGTTTATAAAAATAGCAAAGAGCATTGAGGAAGATTGATGAAGTGTGATGATGCTGATTGGCACTAGATAACAGACTTGGGTATCTTAGTGCTGTTTCATCTTCTTCTCCTTATGAGATCATATGTGAGGCAGATTCAGGGTAGATCAGCTGACCATGTTGTGCAGCCTGGGCCTGTTAGAGGGGAGTTGTTATTTGCTAGCTCCTTAAAGTTCTGGCAGCATTGTGAAGATTATATTGGCTGTCCTAAGGGATTGCAACTAGTAATCTGCTAGTATTCTGTGCACAGTTATCTGAAGTCTTGATTATTGGTATATCTTGTTCTGTTTAGTTTTGTCTTATGAAGTTTAATATTTGTGTTCTTGTATTTCTTGTTTTGATGGTGTTCTTCCTTGGTCTTGATTAAACTTTGAGCTCTAGTTTTGTCTTGTGTCACGAAGGACCTAGGGATGGAAAGTGGATCCTCTGGTCACCACGTAGAGTAGATGAGACCAATGTCGGGGAGCGGAGTCTAAAGGGCCCCTTGTCTTTGCCGCAGGACGGACTTTGCCGCTGGGAATCCCCCAGGTCGCTACCCCCGACACTGGTCCTAGCGGTGACAGCCGAAGCAGGAGGCGTAGAACAGTGGCAAGAATGGACAGACTCGGCAGAACCAGCACGTGGCAGACGAGGGTCAGACAGGACCGGCGTAGACAGGACCAGGGATGCAGACAGTAGTGTAAAGAATTCACTAGGGAGTGCACAATAGGACATCACTAGGGAACGGACACCAACAACTGGGCGCAGATGGCAGTAAGAGGAATCCCCATAAAGCCCCTGCTTAAATGCCATAGGTGGAGAGAGAATTACCTGCAGTGCGCTGGCTCTATAAATCCAGGAGATCGGCTCGCGCGTGCCCTTATTGGCCGACAGGGAAAGTGCGTCCATAAGCAGGAGGAGGTCGAGGAGGAGCAGGACAGGGCCAGGTGAGTATAAGCGCAGTGTAGCGAGCGCAGGGAACGGTGCGCCTGTGGACAGAGGCCCGGACTGCGACCCGAGGCATGCCAGGAACTGGGTGGCAAGCGTGGCCATGGTCCAGGCAGCGGACCACGGCGTGCAGCGTTACAGCACCCCCCTTTTAGGGCACCTCTTATCAGGGAACCGGAGTCTGTGAAAACATTGGATAAGAGTGGGAGCATTGATGTTTTCTTGCGGCTCCCAGGACATTTCCTCAGGACTGAAGCCCTTCCAGTCAACGAGATAGTAGGTTTTACCTCTGGAACGCTTCATGTCAAGGATATCCTTCACTTCATAGGTATGTTTAGTACTAGAAGTTGTGGCAGGTGAAACCATCTTGCGCGAATACTGATTGAGAATCACCGGTTTCAGGAGAGACACATGAAATGAATTGGGGATCTGGAAGGAGGGAGGTAGGCAAAGTTTGTAGGATATCGGGTTGATCTGATGTAGAATAGAGAAAGGACCATGGTATTGTGGTGCAAACTTAGAACTGGTCACTCTGAGGTCGATGTCCTTGGAGGAGAGCTAGACTTTATCCCCAGGTTGGTACGAAGGAGGCACTCTATGTCTTTTGTCGGCTTGTGCCTTAAAACGGGAGGAAGCTAGATGTAAATTTTGGCATGTGAGCTCCAAAATTTGAAGGAAGTCGTGTATTAGAATGTTGGCTGCAGGAACTTCCGAGGAGGTAGGAAGTGGCAAAGGAAGACGATCATGCTATCCAAACACCATGTAGAATGAAGACTCCCCAGAGGATTCGCTAGAATGATTATTGTAGGCGAACTCTGCCCAGGGCAGTCGTCTTGCTGAGTCGAAGTAAACTGGCATAGATAATTCACTGGGATCCACATTCCACTTGGCCATTGGACTGTGGATGGTAAGCCAATGAGAAATCTAGTCTAATTTTCAGAAGAGAGCACAAGTCAAGCCAAAAGCGAGGGGTGAACTGCATTCTTCTATCCAAGACGATGTTTGAAGGCATCCCATTTAGAAGGAAATTATGCTGCAAGAACAATGTAGCTAGCTGCGGAGCCAATGGAAGACCTGGCAGAGGAGTAAAATGCGGCATTTTGGAGAAACGTTCCATCACAATTCAGATAACCAGACATCCCCCGGAGGACAGAAGGTCAGTTATGAAATCCATCACGATGTGGCTCCATGGTACTTCTGGCACCGGTAGGGGCAGCAGGAAACCAGCGGGTCGCAGACGAGAGCTCTTATTCCGGGTACAAACGGCCACAAAGTCCTTGACGCCCTGCGCGAGGGAGGGCCACCAGTAATGTTGGGCATTTAGGTTGAGGGACTTGCGGTATCCAGGATGTCCGGCAACTCTGGAGGCATGACCCCAGGACAGGATGCACTTCCTTAGGGCAGGGCGCACATAGGTCCTACGAGGTGGAATTTCTCGCAACTTTATGGGGGCAACATGGACGAGGTGGTCAGGAGGGATAAGGTATTGTGGTTCAGGTTCAGAATCAGAAGCATCTGTGGCTTGAGACAGAGCATCAGCCTTGAGGTTTTTGGCGGGTGGCTGGAGGTGAAGGTTAAAGTTGAAATGAGAAAAGAATAGGGACCAGCGAGCCTGACAAGGGTTCAACCGTTGAGCCGTCTGTAAATACTGGAGATTCCTGTGGTCTCTGTAGATGGTAACGGGATGTAGAGCACCCTCCAGAAGATGTCGCCATTCGCCCAAGGCCAGTTTGATCACCAGCAGTTCCTTGTCCCCGATGGAGTAGTTATTTTTGGCCTGGGAGAAAGTCCTAGAAAAGAAACCGCATGTAAGAAATTGGCCTTTGGCAGATCTGTGCAAGAGGACGGCTCCAGCTCCAACCGAGGAGGCATCAAATTCCAGAAAGAATTGACTTTCAGGATCTGGACGGTAAAGAACTGAGGCAGAGGCGAAAGCTGATTTCAACTGGGCAATAGCTTCTTCAGCGGTACATAGACGAGGATTACAGCCTTTCTTGGTGAGGGTGTAAATAGGAGCTACGAGAGTGGAGAAGTGTGGGATGAATTGATGGTAGTAGTTTTAGGGTGTGGCCATTTTAACACCGCTGTAGACTTCTCCGGATCCATTACAAGACCTTGTGCCAATATTATGTACCCCAGGAATGGTAAACTGGTACGTTCGAATAGACACTTTTCCAACTTGGCATAGAGGTGGTTGCGTCTGAGGCGGGAGAGTACTAGTCGAATATGAGCCCGATGGGATTCAAGATCTGGAGAGTAGATTAGGATATCGTCCAGGTAAACCAGGACACAGTGGTACAGAAGATCCCGGAAGATGTAATTCACGAATTCTTGGAACACTGCCGGGGTGTTGCAGAGGCCAAAGGGCATGACCAGATACTCATAATGGCCATCCCGGGTGTTAAAGGCGGCGATCGGACCGTGGCACACAGCGTTACAGTTTGTCATAGGGTCAATTTTGGCTTAAGGATATTTTTAGGGATACATTTAAGGAGAGAGGAGTTATTGGTATCTGATGTTAATGACAGGTTCAGGGAAAGATTCAGGGACAGTTACATGAGGTCATTGTTGTTGTTCATCATCCGGACTTGATGTATTTGTGTTGCCATCCTCTCCTGAGCCTGTGTCATCTTTTGCCTTTTAATTCTACAAACTCCATTATCTAATGGTGAGTCCTTTTTTAGTTTTGTATTTGATATATGCTCGTCATTATTATTTTCTGGTTGGCTACCATTCAGCTTTATAAAAATCCTTAGGGTAACTGAGTACTGGGATCAAGTATTAGGAACAAGGAAAAGTGACTGCTGGTTTCTGTAGTTCTACATGTCTCCTGTTGTCCGGTACCCTGTTCCTGCTCCCCTGATGTGTGGTCCTGTTTTACTGTGGTCCTTCTCTACACTTTCTAGTCCACTGTGTGCCATCCTGTCTGGTTCGTTGTCCCTAAGCCTGTGTTCCTGTCTGCTTGCTCTGTTCCTGCTGTACCCACTGCCTGTCATCCCAGTGCTTACATCTTAACTTCCCTGGTTGCGGCTGGACAGGCAACTGCCATCCGTGGTCCCAAGGATTCACCCCCTTTCCATGAGATGCTTCCAGGACTGTCTGAATCCCTTGCCAAACTGTTGTAATCCGTGTCTGTTTTGCAATAAAGTCTTTGTAAATGTGGCAATATTGATGAAGATCATGTGGTACTGCTGAGACTTTGCTTTATATCTTCTGGTGATGCAATTTGTTATATCCATTCTGAACAAATAATTTCTTTGTTTTACCCAACCTTGCACTGGCACCTTATCCAACTAGTTGGAAATTTTCTCTTTTTGTGGTTAGTATTGATTCAGTCTCCTCAAAAAATAGAGTCCAAATTTGCCATGTGATTCATGCAGCTAAATTCCCTAGTTCCAGAAACAGGAAATCACCAATTGGTGTATCCATCTTAGAAATTAGCTTTATTGTTCTTCAGTGAGAAAAACAGAATGTCTGATGAAGAGACCTGAGTAGTCTGGAAAACTTTCTATTAACATTATCTCTTTTGGTAAGCCATTAAAAGGTATCATATCTGCAAGACTGCCATTTCGTTTTTCTTACTGAAGAACAATAAAACTTTATTCATCTGTTGATCTGTGTTCCAAACTTAGTTTTTTTACTTATACCACTTAGGGCCACATGTATGAAAACTGTCTAGATCTAAAACTCTCTTTGTTGGCAATAGCAACCAATGAGAGTGCCCCTTTTATTTCATATAGTGCTTTGGAGAAATGAAAGGGGACTCTGGTTGCTATGGGCAACAAAGAGTTTTGAACCTAGACAGTGTTCATACATGTGGCCCTTGGAAGTGAATTACATTATTTTACAAACTGTCTTCTTGAGATAATTTTGGCTTCTCAGCAAGGCACTACCAAAATATTCATGACTGCTGAATGGTCTTCGGTTAAATAATTCCCATGTACTAACACCTGCTCATGAATAAGATTTGAGGGGTAAATGCTGTAAAACTACATCATCTTACAGAATAAGGGACACAGCACTGGAAACAGCAGGTCTGACACTAGCTTGTGCTGCCCTTTAACAAGGGGGGCATCACCTATGTGACAGGTTCCCTTTAAGTCCTGCTGGGGCCAGCATATTTAACCTAAAAATCTAAGCTGCTTCCCTCTGTAACAACCGCTTCTCAATATTTTCTCCTTGTTTGCATTTAACCTCTTCTAAAACACACCACCGTAGTTCAGCAACACTATGGTTAAACTCATGAAAGTGCCTGGCCACCGTTGTTTCACCGTATTTCTTCTTATCACCTTCCTCTAGGTTAGATATTGTATCCTGCTTTTTCATAATTCTAATACTTGAACGGTGTTAAGTAATTCTTAACTTTACATTACGCATTGTTTGCCCTACATAGCTTTTACCGCAAGGGCATTTTAGGAGGTAAATTACAGATTTTGAATTGCACGTAAAAATCCTTTCAGTAGAATTTTAAATCCCTAGGTTGGATGGTATATACATGTACCTCTATTTATTAAGTTAGAATTTGAACAATTCAGGCACGGGTATGTGCCTATTTATTTAGGGACAAGCAGTCTCTGTTCCATTTTATCTGATTTTAAATCAGACGATGTTATTATATTTCCTATGGTATGTCCTTTCCTATACACAAAATGGGGAACCTTTTTAAACAATTTGCCATAATACTAATATATTCAGTTAGCGTGGAAGCATGTGAGATTAAACTAATTTCCTTTTTCTTTAGTTGTTCAAAGTTTTTTGGAAGTTTGGTAATTATATCCTTTCTAGTTTGTTCCCAACCTAATCCAGCTGCCTCAGCTTGTCTCAGGATATTCGTCCGCTCATGCTGACTAAAAGCAAAAGTGTCGGCCCGCCTGTCTGTTAAATGTGCAAGTTCTTCAAATGACATTATGTCAATAAACTTAAAATTTTACGTACTTATATAGAGGCACTTAACGAGGATCCCTTATTGTCTAATGCCCAGATCAGTTTTTTGATTACTCTACTGGACATTGTCCTCATGAAGAAATATTTCAGATTTGGCGATGATATTTACCTGCAGGGGACCTCTATGGGGTCTTCTGTAGCTCCGAGTTATGCCAATTTATTTATGACATCTTTGGAAAAACAGTATGTTTGGTAAGGTTAGGGCATGGTCCAGAAAAGAAAGTATGGAAAATATTGTAAAGAAGTTTATAGATAGGGGTTACGATGAACAGGATTTAAGACACATAGGCCTGGAAGTACTACCTATACCGAGGGAGAAATTATTACAAATTCGACCTAAGAAAAAATATGAGCAACAGTTTACCTACATGTCTGTTTATGATGACATGCAGGGATTATTAAACAGGCAAAATTGAAATATTGGAAGATCTTGCGTAGCGATGTGAAATTTGGCTATTTGTTTAGAGACCCTTCCCGATGGGTTTATCGAAAGGTGAGATCTATAGGCCTACATTTAGTCTCATCAGACCTTAAAACCAATAAGGGTAAATCTCAGACATTTTTGAGTAGTACAATATAAGGCACCTTTGCATTGTCAAAACTGTTCATCTTTTATTAAGGGAGATAACATCCAACATCCAACTAAGGGTTATCCGATCAGGATTCGTGGCTTTCACACATGCGATAGTTGCTGCATTATTTATATGCTTAAATGTCCTTGTGGACAAGTATATGTTGGACAAACTACCAGACCTGTTAAAGTTAGAATCAACGAACATAGGTAGTGAGAACTCGAATGTGATCACTATGGACGGCAATGATCATAAAAAAAACATTTGGAGAGACATCAGTCACTAGGCATTTTGCAACAGCTAGACACAGGTTTGTCTGAATTATGGTGGTGTATACTTGAGAAAGTTAGTTGCAACGATAGTTCACAAGTAGTTACTGAGCTACTCAAGAGAGAAGCGTTTTAGATTACCACTTTGGAGTCCATGGAGTCTATAATCCAGAGTACCCCTGTTAGGAAAGGGTTAAATGTTTTTAAATTTGTCTATTTAAGGAAAGCTGTAACCTTTGATGTACGTGCTTGAGGAAGGGGAGGAGCTATCCCCAAAACGTCCACGAGGTGCGTCTTGTCCTGCTCAGATGTCGGCATCTCCGACTCACCTGTATGGGAGCGCTACTATGGAACTTTACTGAACGGCGTAACTAGCCGCAACCATATGCCTGAGTATAAGCTTTTCATTGTTCTATGCATGGACATACTGTGAAATACGGTTTAATGTCTTTTTAAGAACTTCAGCAATCTCAAACACACAGCCAAGGAAGCTCTCAATTGGTTTCATAGAAAGAAAATAAAGTTGCTAGAATGGCCCAGTCAATCAACTAACATGAATCCAATAGAAAATCTATGGAAGGAACTCATAAAAGAAGCTCACACACCTACAGGATTTGAAGAGTGTTTGTGTGGAAGAATGGGCCAAAATCCTCCAGAGCGATACATGCGACTAGTTTCTCTATACAGGAGGGGTCTTGAAGCTGTCATCACCGACATAGGCTTTTGTATGAAATATTAAAGACATTTCAGTAAGCGTATTCAATACTTTTTTCTTGTGTCATTTCTTATTATTGCACATAACTTAATACAGTGTATGAACATTTATGATTTGATTCATTTGCCTGTGTAGATGGGATGGGTTGTTACCGACATCTGATGAAAATTTTCTGTCAATAGCACTTTTAGAAACAGATTGGTGACGTGTTTAACCCCTTACCGCCGGAGCCAGTTTTGGCCTCTCTGACAGAGCCCTATTTTTGAAATCTGTCGTGTCACTTTATGTGAGAATAACTTTTTGACACTTTAACCTATCCGTGTGATTCAGAGATTGTTTTTCGTGACACATTGTGCTTTTAAAATAGTAAGGAATTTTGGTCAAAAAAATGATTGTTTATTTGTGAAAAATATCAATTATGGTGAAAAATGTGAAAAATTTACCAATTTCAAAACTTCAAAAATTTCTGCGTGTAAGACAGATAGTTTTTTCCACTCAAAAAAAGTTTTATAACTAGCATCTACCATATGTCTGCTGTATTTGGCTCATTTTTTTTAAATGTCTTTTTTTTTTTTTACGACATTAGGGGCTTATAAATTTGTAGTAATTTTCAAATTTTTAAGAAATTTGCAATATACATATTTTTAGGGACCCTCCAGTTTC
>JAODAL010028101.1:0-53871 GCA_025379985.1 Phyllomedusa bahiana
TGGGCAGGGAAATGGAGATGAGGTTTAACCTGATAAATGCAAGGTTATCACTGGGGAAGAGAAATCCTTCATAAATTATTGTTAAATGGAAAAAGGCGGGGTAAAGTGACTGGAAAAGGATTGGGAATCCGGGGGGACAGAAATTAATTGTAAGCCAGGGTCAGACAACAGTGCAAGGTAATAGGTCAGGGGGGGTGCTTTAAAAGGGGCATAGAGGCCATGATGAAGCTTATTCTCCCACAAAATCACTGTTAGACCACACATAAAATATTGTGTATAGTTTTGGGCACCATGCACAGGAAAGACATTGTAAGCTTAAAAACAGGTAAAAAGGCGGGGACAAAAATAATAAAAAGGATGGGGGGGGACTACTCCCCAAAAGATTAGCAAGGTTATTTTTTTGGGAAAAAGATGGTTTGGGGGGGGGACTTTTAAAAATATGTTTAAATACATAAAGGGGTCAATATAGAGATCTCTCCCAAGATTTATTTATCCCCAGGCGTATCTGAAAAAAGGGGCATCCTCTACTCTTGGGGAAAACGAAAGTTTTACATAAACATAGAAAGGGATTCTTTACTTAAGAGCATGAGACTAGGAAATTCTCTGCCAGAGGGACTTGTCATGGGAATTCAATAACAAGTTCAAAAAAGGGTTTGGATGCATTTTGGATCATAATAATATAACAAGTTTAGTGTTAATTCGGAGGAGGGGTCATTGACGGGAAAATTTTTTGATTGCCTTTTTGGAGTGGGGAAAGGGAAATTTTTTCCCAAAATGAGGAAAATTTGGCTTTACCTATTGGGTTTTTCCCCTTCCCTCTGGATCAACACCTTAGCCAAAGGCTGAACGGATGGGACGTCTTTTTTTTTTCGCCTTAAAAAATATGAAATATGAAATGTGCTCAATGGGTTTTCCCATCCTCCCGCCGCGCAACGCAGCAGCTCCCCCGGGGGCCCGCATACCTTTTCAGCCCTCAAGGCTCCACAACCCGGAAAAAAAGGGAGCTGTTTCTTTTTGCCATACTCCCGGCCCCAGATGCCCCTGCTCCGGGGTACTCATGGCGCCAGCAGTTGTTTAATGAGGGGATTGCAAAAAAGACAACGTATGCGTCCAACCATCCTAAAGGGGCAGAAGCTGAATGTGTCCTGTCCAAGTTGTTGGTCTGCAGTCCCCCCTTTCCAAAAGGTGGACTCTGCACCTTTTAGAGAACTAATGGCTTGGCCGAGCCCCAGGTGGAAGTTCCCAAACCTTTAAATTTTCCTTTCCAAAAAGGCGTACCAGCCTTTCACAAATAGTAGAAAGAAGGTGGGCCGTCCTAGAGCTTACGGTTTTTTCCAAGGTGCCGGCAGCACGGGGCGGTAAAATGTAATACGGTCAGGGCCCCGTCATGTTTTTATGGCCCCTGGGTGAATGGCTTCCTCCCAGCCCCCAACAATTGGACAGGGGATGGCGTTTCTCCTCCACGTTGTCAAACTGCGGCTCTGCGCCAATGTCCGCCCCCCCTCCTCCCCCCCCCATTTCAGCCTCCAAATGCTGCTCCTCATTTCCACTGTGTAGGGCAACGGTGTCATGCGTTTTACACCTGGTTTCCTTGGGAAACGAAGTCACACAAGGGAGGAACTACTCCGCATCATGCAGCAAGAAATCGATGTGTGGCTTTTCTGCGCCAACTGCAAATCGGAACTATGATGATGGACGATGGGAGGACCATTGTGCCCACGCTGCGTCGAGGACGGATGTTCATGCGCCCTGCATGGCGCAAGTGTTCAATCTGGTTGTGAAAAGGTTCCTGAAGTCTTCCACCGATCTTCAGAAGATTCTGAAAATGGCCAGGAAACTGTGCATGCACTTCATCCATTCCTACAAAGCCAGGAACAACCTCCTCGAGTTCCAGAGGTAGAACGGCCTCCCCCAACACATGCTGATATGCGATGTTTCCACCTGTTGGAATTCCAGCCTGCACACGTTGGACCGACTGTTATTTGTCAGTCGCCAGTTATACGGGCTGAATAACTCAGTCCAAAAATTCACAGATGGGTCAGCACTGAAGTCCCCCAAATACAAAAATCCAAAAAAGCAAAGCTGTAACAGATTGTCCTAAGTGAATTAGCCCAGTATTCACTTCAAAGATCCAGCCAAAAAAGTTACTTCAAAAATGCTTCTTTTTATTATGGAATCAAGAGTACAAACATGGTGCAACGTTTCGGCTCAAAAAAATCACAGCAGAGCCTTTTTCAAGCATAACCACCGAGTTTCAATTGTCACAATATATATGCTTACTAAGTAAACACACCTGTTTAGATCAACCAATAAAACATTGTGCATTAATGTGCAATCATAAGTGACTACATAATATATGTAAACAACTGTGTTTATAACATTAAAAGTTTCCATAACTTACACATAACTTGTATAAGGGACCAATCGAGATGATGTATATACCTCGGCATCTATATTCCTCAAGAGCGCATGTCAAAAGCCTATGCACATGTCAAGTGACATCGGTTTCCATACAGCTGAAGTGCGCATGTCTGTAAGGGCACGTACTTCAATAGGAATGCGGACTCAGCGCATCAGTGCACATGCTCTATGCCCGCACATCCCGCTGCTTAACTACATTGAAAGGTATATTCAGTAAAGAGAATCATTAAACAAAATAACTTGCTATACGTCTTATTTTTTAGACAGAATGATTCTCATAAGTCCAAGGGTATACCTATTGTAAAAATTGGGCATATAGGATCTTTATGCCTACATATCCTACATCGTGCATCCGGGAAAAGGGCTGTCATAATAAACAACAAACTCCCCTTTTTTAGCTACGATGGCACCATGTTCACCTCGCAACACACATCGTATGAGCGTGGGATGATGTGCAAGATATTATATGGCAAATCGTCCTTAACCCATATATCATGGTATCCCAAATATGGATCAACATAATGAGCATATAACATCATTATTCTATAAAGTAGTTAAATAAATACATTTTCATTCCTATAGCGGTATAAAAGAAAGAATGAGGAAACATAGAGAGCCATCTCATTAGGTCCCAATCGTCCATTTTTCACCTATGGAAACAAAAAAATATATATGTATATAAAAAAATATGATGTGGAGTGCAGTGCATTAAAACCATTAAAAACAATCCAAGCACAATATATATCAATACACAGGAAACACTAGATCTTATTTGTGTTAAATTCAATATTAAGTCCAATTAGTTGTAAAGAATTCAGTTCAAATATCCATCTAAGTTCCTTCTTTAATAATAACTTCTCACGATCACCACCCGTCTCATCATTGGAACATGATAAATCACCCTTAATCTTAGTTGTGGCAGCTGTCGAGGAGGAATGTGTATACCATTCTGGGTTCTCGGAGCACATCCTGCGTTGGTGGCGATATATTGATGACATTTTTTTTTATCTGGACTGGCTCATTGGATGAATTGGAGCTTTTCCATGTTTTTTTTGAATAATTTCAGAACAGGCTTAAAATTTACTAAAGTTTTCTCAAGCACTTCTATTGAATTTTTGGACACAAGAGTTTACATCAAAGAAAACAAATTGGAAACTGATTTGTACGTGAAAGAGACGGACAGATACAATCTTTTGAAATACATTATCCCCTAGACACATATAATTCATTATCCGGATATTTTACATCCCCAGATGAAGAAAACTAATCAAAAAATCCCCTTTGTTTCTCATAGGGTAGAATTGGCCCTAAGATAGCTGAAACATTGAGGAAGTAATGGCATATTTTACAATAGGGCTTTCCAAATATTGTGTAATTCTCTGAAGTCCCGATGATGGCCTATAGGAGGAGTAAAAACCTCCGTGATAAATTAGTCTTTTGGCACCCCCTAAGATGGGCAATTTTCCATGCTTGAATTGCAGTAACTGAAAAACCCATTGATTAAGGGAGATTGTTTCATATCTTGTCAGGTAAATGTTCGGTTCCGGGAGCGGAAGGGGATCCATTTGACCACCACAAGCGATGGTGTGAGCCACGCCGGGGAACGGTCTAAGTGGGCCCGGTTTTCACCAGAGCCCGCCGCAAAGCGGGTGGACTTGCTGCGGCGGGAGTCACCGGTCGTTACCCCGCGTGACTTTTGCGGTGGCCCGAAGTATAGCGGGGTCAAAATCGTCAGGCAGGCTCATAGGGGGGTCAGGCGAAGGTCAGGCAGGCACTATGGTTCGTGGTCGGGACGGGCAGGCGGTCAGGGCAGGCGGCAGGTTTCGGGTCAAGAGCGAAGCGGGTACGGTACACTAGATCGGGAAAGAGGCAATGGGAACGCTTTCTCAATAGGCAAGGCACTAAAGACCGGCGGGAACGGGGGGAAGCGCCCAGTGAAATAGAGGCGTCCCCCGCAATTACCCAATTACAGGCGACTGCCCCTTTAAATCTCACAGAGCCGGCCCGGGGGGCGCCTTAATCCAGGGCCCGCTCGCGCCGGCACAGGAGGCTGCGGGGGACACGGGGAGGCGGCCGGGTAAGTACGGGCGCGCGGGGGGCGGTGCGCCCCCCGCCCACCCCCGGGGGCAGGGGGCGGAACCCTCCCGGGGACCGGGGCAGAGCTGCGTCGGTGCCCCGGGAAGGGGTGGGGGTTCCGGTCGCAAACAGTACCCCCCCCCCTTGCCTTCCCCTTTTTCCGGCCGGGGAGGAATCTCTGCAGAAATCAGGCCCAAGATGTTATCCCCCGGGTCCCACGATCTCCCCTCAGGACCAAACCCTTCCAGTCAATCGGGAAAATACCCCCTTCACTTGATGGTCTTCAGTTTTAGGATCTCATTTGCAGTGAAGATGTTGGGGGCCCTCCCTACCAAAAGAGGGGGGTTTTTACCTCTGGGAAAAAGGGTTCAGGACCACGGGTTTTAAACAAGGAGACATGGAAGGATTGGGAAACGCATATTGGGTGGGAGCCGGGTTTTTTGGCGGGGGGTTTTGATGGGGGCGTATTTTAAAAGGGTCCTACGTACCGGGCCCCAATTTGTACGAGGGGAAATTCAGCCGGAATACTGGCCGATAGCCAACCCTTTGTCCCAGGCAAAAAATACTGGGGGGTTTTTCTATTTTGTCCCTTGGACTTTCATGGGGCGGATGCTGCTGCAGAGACTGGCGCGTCTTTTCCAATGGACACCATATTTTGGGCAAAAGTTTCCGTGCCCCGGCATTTTTCTGAGGGTGGAACAATGGAACAGGGGGGGATGCGGCCCCTAGAGATAAAAATGGCAGGTTCCAGGGGATTCCGACCCCAGGGAGTTATAGGAAAAACTCCCCCAAAGAAGAAAGCTGGCCCAGCATCCGTCGGTCAGACAAATGTGTAAATCCCCCCCCAGGATCGATTGATCCCCTCCCAAATTGGCCGTTCTCTGGGGTGGTGGGAAAGAGAAATCGAGGTTCACCTCAACCAGAGCAAGGGCCTGCCAGAACCTCGACACAAAGGGGACCCCCCGTCCGGGGAACAATGTGCTGCAACCCGTGTAGGGCGGAAGATGGGGAGAAAAAACTGGCGGCCCAAACGGGGGGCGGGGGCACCCCCTTGGCAAGGGGGAAAAAGTGGCCATTTCGGAAAAAAGGGTCCGCGACCACCCAGATGACCGTTTTTGGGAGGGAGGCAGACCCGGACGAAACCCCATTCCCCACATGAGCCCAAAGGGGGGCCCTGGATGGGCAGGGGGGGCTGAAGAAAACCCCGCGGTTTTGTGTCGAGGATCTTGTTACGAGCACAAGAACCGGGATTCACGAAACCCTTTGATTTTCCCCAGTAAGCTCGGGCCACCAGTAAAACGGAGTTAGGAGAAGGTTTTTGCGGCTCCTGGGTGCCAGCCACAAGAGAACAGTGTCCCCATTTCAAAATTCTCCTGGGGAGGCAGGAGGGGACAAAGTTTTCCCTAGGAACTTTTCGCGATCTACTGGAGCCCCGGATCAGGCGTTCGGGGGGAAATTATATTTTAGGGGTGCCCCCCTCCCCCCAACACACGGGACAGGGAGAGAACTTTGGCCCTATGTTCTTCTCTGTCCCCAAAAATGTATCGGGGAAAATTGAACGCGAGAAGAACAGGCCCCACCGGGCTTGAGGGGGTTAAGCATTGGGCCGTTTGGAGGTATTGAAGATTTTTATGGTCAGGTAAATGGGATGGGTAGCGTGCCCCTTCCAGAAGATAACGCCACTCTTCAAAGGGCTAGTTGATAGCCAGCAACTCCCGGTCCCGATGGTTTAATTTCCCTCTCGCGGGGGAAAGTCTTGGGAGAAGAAAGCCAGGGCCTTTTGCCTTTAGGCCCTTCGCTCAAAATTTGCGCCAGCCCCGACCGAGGGGGCATCCCCCTCCAGAAAGAATGGCTTTCGGAATCAGGCTGGTCAGGGGGGCGCAGAGGCGAAGGCCCCTTAAGTTGAGCAAATGCCTTTTGGGCCTCGGCGGGGCCAGCCTGGGGGTTGGAGTTTTTCTGGTAAGTGAAATGAATGCCACCAAGGAGAATAATGCAGGAAAAATGACGATATAATTCGAGAAGCCCAGGAAGTTTTTTATAGCTCGTGGCCCCGGCCGGGGCCACGCAAGACAGCCACAACTTGGCAGGATCCATCTTAACCCCCGGTCCGGATACGTAACCAAGGAAGGAGGTGGTCTGGTGGAAAAAACATTTCTCTAATTTAGCGAAAGGGGTGGTTGGCCCCATAGCCGCTCCAAAAACCCCGGCGGACAGGAAGCGATAGTCTCCACATCGGCAAGGGGAAAACCCAAAAATGTTAGGTAGACCACCACACGGTAAAGGAGATCCCGGGAAATATCTTTCACAAATTTTTGGAAGATGCTGGGCATTGCCACAGACCGAAGGGGCAGCGAGATATTCAAATTTTCCATCCCGTGTTTAAAAGCAGTCTTCCACTCTCCCCCTCTCGAATGGGGTGAGGTTGTAGGCCCCTCCAGTCAAACTTGGAGAAAATTTTGCTCCCGCCCAAACCGGTCAAAAACAGTTTTCCCTGACAGCGGCAAGGGATAGCGGTTTTTCAACCCCTGTTTTGTTTTAAGGGGCCCCCATACGATTCCCCCCCCGTAAAGAGCCACTTCTTCTGCACGAAAAAAAACCTGCCCCTGCCGGGGGGGAGGATTTTCTATAAGCCCTTCGCAGGTTTTCCCGAAGTTGGTCGACAAAAGGCCTGGGTCTCCGGTACCAAAAGGGATAACCCTCCCCTAGGAGGACGGGGTCCCGGCAGAAAAATCGATAGGGCAGATTTTGGGGCGATGAGGCGGAAGGCTCTCGGCCTGCTTCTCCCAAAAACTCCGCGTAATCCCCGTATTTCCGTAGGGAAACCCGGCAGAGGCCTGGAGGAGTTTTGGGGAAAAAAATGGAGCGCACCGGGCAGTCAGGTCCCCACGCACAACCCCGCCGTAAAAACCAAATTTAAACGAGGGGCATGGCGCTGCAGCCACGGGAGCCCCCAACAGGATCGCAGAGGGAAAACGAGACAGTAATAAGGGAGATTTTCCTTATCAGGGCGCCCACGGGAGGGTCACCGGCTGGGCCTGTAGGATGGGGTCTCCAAACAGTCCCCTGTTACGGAGGTATCAACAAAGGCTTCCCAACAACCACAGGAATTTGGGGAAAGGGGGTACAAGGGGGGCATGGATAAAGTTCCGGGGGAACCGGGGGGCCAGGAACCAGGAGCCTGGAATACAAGACCATCAGTCCTGATCTCCCCGGCTGTCAGGCGTGGGGAGAAGTTTCCACCCAGGGGTGCCCCCCCAACTACCTAGGTGCGGGGGTTTCCCCCACTTTTTGGGGGGGGAAGCGGACACCCTCGAAAATGATCCGACTGGGGCGGGGAGACATACTTCTGTTTTCCCCACATTCCTGCCAGAAATGTGGACTTGATCCACCTCATGGGTTCCTCCTCGATGGTAGAGGAAGCGGCTGGAGGCCTTGGGGAACACCCGGGGCCAGGCGTGGCAGACGGCGGGGCGCGCCCGGGCGCGTCTTGCTGGGCCTTTTTGCCCTCTGGAAAGGCACGTCAATGCATGGCCCGGGGATTAATCGCTTTAAAAAGGGGCAAAACTCTTGCGAAGGGCGTCCTTGATACTGCTGGAAGGCCTTTTTTAAAGGTGGCGCCCGGGGGGCTCATTCCAGGGGCAGCTCTTTTATGCCGGGTGCGAAACTGTACTGCGTACCCCTCCACTGAAGTTTCCCCCGGGGGTAGGTCCAAGAGTGCCGTCTTGCAAAGATTCCGGGTGGCTCCCGAAGACACGCGGAATTCAGAGGGAAAGGGATGCGACCGTAGTACAGGACGCTCCTGTCCCATAGAGGTGTAGCCCCGGCCAGGCCTTCCCGGACAACAGGTTTACCACAAACGCCACCTTGGGAACTTCAGACAGGAATTGGCCCCCCCTTAACTCAATGTGCATGGTGCCTGGGGGGAAAAAAACCCCTGCAAGCCTTTGGGTCACCGTCAAAAAATTGGCAGGCAGCGACAAACGGGCTTGGGGCCCCAAAGAGCCAGTGGAACCGCCGGACGGGAGCGGCCACAGAGGAGGTGGAGGTTTTGGGGGGCGGTGACGGGCTGCCTGAATGGCGGGTCCCAATGATCCAGCTGTTTCCCCTGCGGGGGCCCGTTGCTGAACTGTCGGGGCACCCCGCGAAGGGTCCCCACACTGGCAGCGGTACCCTTGGCGGATCCATGGCCGGATTTCTGTTAGGGTTCCCGGGCGCGGAAGTGGATCCACGGCCCCCACAAGCATGGTGTGAGCCACGCCAGGGAACGGAATCAAGGAAGGTCCCCGGTTTTTACCAGAGCCCGCCGCAAAGCGGGATGGACTTGCGCGGCGGGATCTCCGGTGTTACCCCTGACGGACTTGCTTGCGGTCAGCCGAATATAGCGTGGTGCAAAAAACGTCAGGCAGGCTCTAGTAGGGGGCAGGGCAAAAGGGCAGGGCAGGCCTATGGTTCGTGGTCGTGGAAGGCGGGGGGTCAAGGGAGGGGGCAAGATTCGTGGCAAGAACGGGAAACGAGGATACGGGACACGGTGTCAGGACGAGACAATAGGGGAAGCTTTTCAAAAAGGCAAGGACTAAAGACCCGGGAGGGGAAAGGGGGAAGCGCCCAGGTGAAAAAGAGGCAGTGCCCCGGGAATTACCCTTTAAAACCGGGGCACGCCCCTTTAAAAATTTACAAGCCGGCACGCGCGCGCCTTAGATCACAGGGCCGCCCGCCGGACAGCAGAGGCTTCAGGGACAAGAGCGCGGCCCGGGGGAAATACTGGCGCGCCGGGGGGGGTGCGCCCGGCCCGACACGCGGGAGCGGCGGGGGACCCGCCCGGGGACTGGGGGGCAGACGCGCCGGCGCCCGCAGGAGGGGTCGCGGGCCGGGCGCAACAGAAAAACCATTAAAAAACAGGGGGTAGAGCTGACTGAGGAAAGATGCAGAAGGTTTTTATGGGTCTGCAAGCCACTCCAAAACTCGGCCCAAACAAACCCTGGGACAAAGAACTTCTTCTAATGCTCCATTGTGTCCAGCTGCCCGTTCGGGTCATTATAAGGCCCACCCACCCCGTCCCCTTCCTACCGGGGTTACAGCCATTTTCTGCTGCCGGACTTATTCCCCGCTGTGGCCCATTACCCATGGTGCCCTCTCCCGAACAGAGCTCTCAACCCCACTCAGGACACAGTGGTCCCTGGGCCATTCCACCGACTCTGGGGCCTTCGGGTGGTACGGCTGGAGGGAGACCTGCACATTGACTGCCTCTAAGACCAAGCCCTTATCCGCTCGGCTGCTTCTCGCTGCTGCACCCCATCCCCTGGTGATGTGGGAGGGGACCCTCTCCCCATTAAAAAAGGAACCCTTTTTTTTGCCCGCTTGAGAGTGTTTAAGCTAACTTCTACTCTGTATGTGGGCTGACACTCCTGACTGACTCAGAGTTATCCCCCTGCTACACTCTCCCAGTACATTAGAAGGAGATCAATCACTTAAGCTGCTGGTGGTGCTGACACTCCTGACTGCCTGAAGTTAACCCCTGCTGCACCCTCCCAGTAAGTGCTACAGGGAGATCTATCACAAACTGCCTATAGGCTGTCACTCCTGACTAACATAGTTAACCCCTTGCTGTACTCTCCCAGTGCTTGCTGCTAAGGGAATAATCCTTTATTTGGCCCTCATTCTGGAAAACCACCTCTCTGGAAGGAGACTACGCTCTGTCACTCCTGCATTTAACCCCAGCCCTGCTGATCTTCTCACAGACTTGCCATCTCTTGGGTACTGGGCTTGATGACCCCTTGTTACAGGATTCAAATCCGGAGGTGATTCCTAATACTGTTTCTGCCCAGTGAACTCCATATCAGTGTGTTCAGTGGGGTGAAGGAAAAAAAAATATATAGCTTAATATTAGACTCTTTCTACCCACTATGGGAGGCACAACTAAGAAAAATCAAAGAAACAAACCAACAAAACTCCCGGAGTTTTTCGCCTCTTCTCAAACCAAAAGAGGCCTGAAGTTCCCTTCCACAATTTCTCCTACACCCTCATCCAGAGCGGAATCTGTGGATCTGGAGCACACAAGCATGTCCGATTCCCAACCTCTAACAGTTTCCTCTCTGCAACATTTGTTCTCCTCTTTCCGTTCATCACTGCAAACAGATATCAAGCAGATGATGGATGACCTAAAGCAAGACTTCCATTCTCTAGCCTCCCGTACCGAGCATATAGAAAACAAAATGGCAGACTTCGCAAAATCCCACAATAGCCTCATTGATGCCAACAATGCCTTGGAGGAAGAGGTACAACGACTGGCCGCCAAAGTCGTGGACTTAGAAGACAGATCTAGGCGGAACAATGTGAGGATCCGAGGAATCCCAGAATCAGTACCTTCCGATCACCTGCATACTTACCTAAAAGATCTGATGGCCCTGGTTCTACCTAACTCCTCCTCTTCGGATCTTACAATAGACAGGATACACAGAATCCCAAAGCCAAAAAATTTACCTCAGCAGGTCCCCAGAGACACCATAGCAAGGATCCACTTCTATAACGTGAAAGAAGATTTCCTCCGAGCTCTACGGAAAACAGAAACTCTACCGGAGCGATATCAAGCGATCTCAATCTTTCCTGATCTTTCTTCCGCTACTATGCTTAAGCGTAAAGAGTTCCAGCCTTACACCAGGATCCTCAGGGATAAAGAAATCCAATACAGATGGGGCTTCCCGGTGAAACTCATCGTAATCAAAGATGGGACTCAATTCATCTGCAATTCTCCGGAAGAGACTTATCTAACATTGAGAAGCTGGAACTTACTCGCATCCACTGAATCAAGCCCGGTCCGGAAGAAACAACCCAGGCCAGAAGTAATCACACCGCTGTGGTCCGACAGAGCTACGAGGTCAAGATCTAGAGCACTGGACTAACACAGTTGATATCCTTTGTCTCACTAGTAGACTGGAGTGCTGGCTTGTGCTCTACTCTCACACGTGTCGCTGTATTTGTGTGCCGCTTTCCTTCCTACAGGTCAAGGCGGGACTCTGCCCCATCGTCACTTGTCTCCAATTTTTGGGAGATATTTCTTTTTTTTTTTGTTACCGGTTTTTCTCTATCGGTTTTTTGTGTTGGCTACTATAGCCATGGTTCTTGAAGTTATTCCAGTTAATGGTTGCCATGTACTTTCACGCCTTGCTGTTCCTTCAAACCAGGTATCAGATAAGCTCAGTAATTATGTGTCAGTTATTAACAGTGCTACTAATCTCTTAACATGTCGATCAAATTTATCTCATTGAATGTGAACGGTCTCAATTCTCCATGCAAAAGGTCACATATGTGGAGAGATATTCTTAGGTCCGGTGCCGATGTGGTATGTCTACAGGAAACCCATCTTTGTAACAAAGATGTATATAGACTTAAGCATAAGAGGTTTCCTTTCTCGTTTCACTCGACGCTGGACCTCAAGAAAGCTGGAGTATCAGTATTTATTAGGGATTCTGTTGCTTTCTCTCTCAATCAGTCAATTATTGACTCCAAAGGGAGATATGTTATTTTGCAATGCACTTTAAACACAGTTGATTATACTATAGTTGTGCTGTATGCCCCGAATGTACGCCAGTTTTCCTTTATAAAAAAAACTTTAGCCACAGCCAGGGAAATCGTCAAAGGCAATTTTATAGTCTGTGGAGACTTCAATATGGTGATAGATAAAGCTAAAGACAAATCGGACGGGGGTGCGCGATATACCCCGGAACTGGGAAATTTCATACGGGAAGAAAACTTACACGATCCTTGGCGATACGCCCACCCAGCAGAACTAGACTTTACTCACTACTCGGCAGCCAAAAACTCACATGCAAGAATTGATTATTTTCTTCTCAATAGATCAGCACTCCAATTGGTCTCCAACTCTAAAATAGGTTTTAGAACTTGGTCCGACCATGCCCCAATTTTCCTTACAATTAGAGATCGTTTTTCTCCCTCTCCCCATACACCGTGGCGTCTCAATAATTTTCTACTCAAGTCACCGAAAATCCTGTCTGAGATTACTACTTCACTCACGGATTACTTTGATATGAATGCCCCTACTGCCCCTTCGGTGGAAACATTATGGTGTGCACACAAGGCGTACATTCGTGGCATATTCATCTCGGCAGCAACTAGGGAAAAAAGACGCAGAGAAAAACAGACTAATGAACTTCTAGATAAGATTAACCTGCTGGATTCTCAATTTAAGACACTACCCTCCCCAAAAATTAAAGAAGAGTTAGCATTACTTAAAAGCCAATTAAGTGTACTGCACTTGCAACAATATGAAGCCCATCTAAATAGATTAAACTGGAATTTTTACTTGCAAGGGGATAGACCTAGCAAAATATTAGCCAGAAGAGTTAAGGTAGTCCAAGCCAGAACACGAATATCACATATCACTGGCCCCTCAAACTCCAAAATATGTGATCCCCGACAAATTTCCAATGCTTTTGCCAATTATTATCGAACGCTATATAACCTGAAATTAGATCCCGCAACACCTTCAGTAAATACTAATGACATTGACTCCTTTCTGGAAGCCGTCTCTCTCCCTTCACTTTCCCCTGATCAACTAGTAACACTTAACCAACCAATCACTTCCCTCGAAGTCCAGAAAATTATAAATGGTTTAAAATGTAACAAATCCCCAGGCCCCGATGGATTGTCCAATGAATACTTTAAAATATTCAATGTCCTTCTCTCCCCTCATCTATCCGGACTTTTCCAGTCTATTATTAAAAAAGGAACCCCCCCAGAAGAATTACTCTGTGCTACTATATCTACTATCCCTAAACCCGGGAAACCAGCCGACCTGGTCTCTAATTATAGACCCATTTCCCTGCTTAACTCAGATATCAAAATCTTTTCAAAGATTCTGGCAACCAGATTAAATGATATTCTGCCATCTTTAATCCATAAAGACCAAGTAGGATTTGTGAAGGGCAGACAGACGAGAGACGGCATACGACGGGTTATAGATATACTCCAAATAGCATCAAAAAGGAAACTGCCATTTGCCCTTCTCTCCCTGGATGGAGAGAAGGCTTTCGACAGGATAAATTGGGTCTATATGAGAAAAGTGCTCCAAAAATTTGGTTTTGAAGGTCTAATTTTTTCTGCCATTATGTCCTTATACACTACCCCCTCCGCCAGAGTGTACTCATCAGATTTCTCCCCTGATAAATTCTACATTAATAACGGAACAAGACAAGGATGCCCCCTTTCTCCGTTAATAAACGATTTGTGTGCAGAAACCCCTAGCAAAACATATTAGGAAAACACACTAGCATTACAGGTATAACAATAAATAACGAGATTCATAAAGTAAGTCTATACGCAGACGACATACTGATCATGTGCCATCATCCTGAATCATCGATCCCGGCACTACTTAACCTCCTCGAAAGGTATTCATACTTATCCTATTACAAACTAAATATAACAAAATCGGTTATATTACCGATACATTGCAGTATTACATTGGAAACTCAGCTCCCTAACATAAACTTTATTTGGGCTAAAGACTATGTCCCCTACTTGGGAATTAAGTTATATCCTGATTTAAGTACCACCATACAAAAAAACTTAGAAGACACGATCTCATTTATTACTAACGAAATCAGCAGACTCTCTCAGCTTCCCTTATCGTGGTTAGCTCGTATAAACTTATCCAAAATGCTACTCCTACCCCGATATCTGTATGTAGCACGATCTCTACCATTCCTTTTCCCCAGTTCACTGATGACCAACCTCCAAAATCATATACTAAAATTTATATGGGGAGCAAAGAAACCCAGATTTCAAAAGAAATACCTATATAGAAAGAGCACAGAAGGTGGTCTATCAGTTCCCAACCTAGTACACTACAACCTGGCATCAATTCTAGAACCCATGTTTAATTTTGGAACGCCCCTGACAGACACCCACTGGTCGATCGATTGAGAATGCGACAATCTCAAAGGGTTCATTCAAAGACTATTTGATTGCTATGTTATGTGGAGATACTCCTAAAGAGTTCGAACTATTATCACTTTCTCATGCAGCACAGGTGTGGTATAAACATGTCGTTGGAAAGCAATTAGTGACAATTGACAAACGCCATTGCCCTCTTTCGCCTACAAATTATCTTGCCAGATTCTCCGATTTCGCAATGGATCAGACAGGCATAAGTGAAGTAGGAGATGTGTTTTATAAAGGCCGTTTTAAACAATTTGAGGATCTAGCACAAAAATATTCGATCCCTAACCATCATTTTTTGTCTATTTGCAACTGAGACATTTTATTCAGACCCAATGCCGGTCAATTTCACCACAGGCCTCCTCATACTCAACGGTAGAATGGTTGAAGGCAGCCAACACAACATCTAAGCACACTAGATGTGCCAATCATGTAGAAATCACCAGGGAAAATTACCTTAGATGGGACTTAACACCGAGCAGGCTTGCACATATTTCCCCTGGATACTCACACCTCTGTTGGAGGAATTGTAGACAAAAAGGGTCACTTCTACATATGTGGGGGGGAATGCCCTCTCGTCCAACCTATTTGGGAAACAATAAGAAGCCCTTCTATCTGAAATCCTCCAATGGCGCATTGTCCTCACTCCTAAATTAGCCATACTAGACCTCACATATGAAGACATTCCCTATTCTTTCCACACAATCCTCTCACACTCTCTCACAGCAACTAGAATGGCCATCGCAACACATTGGAAAACTCCGCAATCCCCTACTATTCCTGAAGTGATTCAAAGAATCAATAAACAATACCATTGCGAGACCAGTCTAATTATTCCTCCACACTCCCTAGCTAAAGCCAGGAACAATTGGTTGCTATGGACTTCATCTAAATACTTTCGCTAGAGGCGTTATCTGCGTATACAACTCGGACGACATGTTTGTGCCACAAGACCTTTGCATGGTTAAGAACAACTGATACAGTTATATATCTTTTTCTGTTGTTTAAAAATGGCTTGATCTGACATGTTGTCGCTGTATCCTTAAACTCTGATGCCCTTAAGACGCTGAATGTTTCTGTACGCATGGCACTTGTTTTACCCATGTTTTCCCTTGTTTCCCCTTCCTTCCTTCCCTCCCCACATTACGTTGTCCTTTCTGTCCTACTGTATTGTCTATTATTATGTATCAAGAAAATAATAAAAATTTCTAATGATAAAAAAAAAAAAATAAGGGGTAGATTAACATGTCGGACTTCCTATGCCATTTATATGATTGTTTGCCCTTGCAGTAAGTTCTATGTAGGAGAAACTACAATGGAGGTGAGGGAACGTATTAATAAACACAAAAGTACTATACGTAGGAGAATGATGGACTTACCGGTAGCATGACATTTCATTGAGTGTAATCACTCCATTTCACAACTAAGATTTAGGGTGATTGATCATGTTCCAATGATGAGACGGGGTGGTGATCATGAGAAGTTATTATTAAGTAATTTTTACGGGCTGAATAACGTCATTCCACTGCTTCATGTCCTGGAACAGCTGCTGAAAAATCTGTCTGGCAGGGGACTGGGGACATCTTGCAGCCACATGAGTCCGTTGGGGACTGAACTGGAGGAGGAGGAGGAGGAGGAGGAGGACTTTGAGCACAAGCATTGTCTGGTGAAATGGGTGGTTTTTCTACCCAGGGTGACAGGAGCGGAGGAGCAGCTGGAGGAGGTAGATGAAGATGAGGAAGACGAGGCAGATGACCCCCCAAGCACCGTGGCAGTATAAAGTGGAGATGGAGGCAGGGAGTCCCTCAGAGTCACTTGTGCAGATAGCCCACAGCATGCTGATTTGCCTGGCTAGTGACAGCCGAATAGTCACCATCCGGCAGAGGATTGACTTCTGGCTCTCCACCCTATTGGACCCTCACTACCGGTCCAAAATGGAAGCCCTTTTCCCAGCTGCTGAGAGGGAGGACAAACTCAAATGCTATAGGGAAATCCTCCATAGTCAGTTGGCCGGTGCCTATGTGCGGCATCATCCATCCTCTGACAAGTCTGACCGGGGGGTTCCTCAGCACTCATGTACCACTGCCGCGGCTGCTGTGGGAAGGTGAGGGGGTAGGAGCAGTACCAGCCCCGTCAGCAGCAACCTAAGTCTGGAGTCGCTGATGAGCAGCTTCCTTCACCCACCTAGTGAGGAGAGCAGTCGCCAGCAGCAGCAGCAGCAGGACCTGGAGCAGACACTGAACCAACAGGTGGTGGCCTACTTGGACAGTACTCTGCCACCCCAGTTAGAAGATCCGCTGGACTACTGGGCAGCCAAACTGGATGTGTGGTTGCAACTTGCCGAGTTTGCAGTGGAGAAGCTGTGCTGCTCGGCCAGTAGTATGGCATCAGAGCGGGAGTTCAGTGCGGCGGGGACCATCGTTACCCCAAGGAGAACCCGCTTGTCCACCGGAAATGTGGAACGACTTACCTTTGTCAAGATGAATCAGGCGTGGATCGGCCAGGATTTCCACACATCAATGCCTTAGGCGTCAGATTACATTAGCCATGACGCCTCACCAAAACTTTGAGAAATGAGTCTGGATTCAAACTACCTGCCTCAGTCACTATTCTGATGCCGCCACCTGCCTGATGTCACACATCTCTTGCCAGTTTCTCCATCTGCCTATCACCATCTTTACCAGGGACTGGTATTGCCACCCCCCTCCACACTCTGTCATTGTGCCACTTAATGACTTCATACTGCTGCTGCTGTTGCTGCTGCCATGCCCTCCACTCTCTGTCATTGTGCCACTCTGTGGCCTACTCCTGTTTTTGCCACCTCCAGAATGTCATTGTGCCACTTTCTGACCTCATGCTGCTGCTGTGGCTGCTGCCGTGACCTCCACACTGTGTCATTGTGCCACTCTGTGGCCTACTCCTGTTTTTGCCACCTCCAGAATTTGTCATTGTGCCACTCTCTGACCTCATGCTGTTGCTGCTGCCGTCACCTCCACACTCTGTCATTGTGCCACTCTGTGGCCTACTCCTGTTGGTGCCACCTCCAGAATGTCATTGTGCCACTGTCTGACCTCATGCTGCTGCTGTTGATGACGTCATCTCCTCACTGTGTCATTGTGCCACTTTGTGGGCTCCTGATGTTGCTGCCACCACCAGAATTTGTCATTGTGCCACTCTCTGACCTCAGGCTGCTGCTGTTGATGACGTCATCTCCACACTGTGTCATTGTGCCGCTTTGTGTGCTCCTGATGTTGCTGCCACCTCCAGAATTTGTCATTGTGCTACTCGCTTACCTCATGCTGCTGCTGTTGATGACGTCATCTCCACACTGTGTCATTGTGCTGCTTTGTGGGCTCCTGATGTTGCTGCCACCTCCAGAATTTGTCATTGTGCCACTCCGTGGCTTACTCATGCTGCTGCCAAGTGACTGCTGTCTCACTCAAATACCCTGTGGTTTCCTAATGCTGTTTCCACCCTCACCACGCTATGACGTTGCCACTATATTTGGTTTTCCCCTTATTTTCATCTCTCAGAAGGAATGGGAAGGATCAGGATTGTCTAGCCAAAAGCAGGAGTGGATACAGAACACAGGAGACATGCAAATATCCCATTTTCTGGTCATATCTGTTTTGGATCAACTCCTGTTTGTTTTTGGCCTTAGCAATACTGATGGATTATTGACCGATTGAAAGCGGACACTGAAAGATGAAAGGAAGGGCAAAATGATCAGAGACGTCAAGGCAAAATTACTGCCGACACCCTCTCCACTCATTCGGGGCCTCTACATGTATCAGCGTTTAACAGAACAGGTTCTGTCATATTCTGTGACAGTTTAAAGCTCTGGCCTCATGGAGTGACCCCTGCTGTGACGTCCCCTTACTGTGCTGAGACCTGTGCTGGCTCGAGTAACCTAATACTACTGTGTTCTGAGGAAGGGGGAGGAGCTTACCCCCGAAACGTTGCACGCACGAGCATGTGCAGGTGTTCACTCCCTGCGCCATCTCTGCTCCGGACTAGCTAGCGTCTCCGACCCACACATGGCTATGTGTTTGGATTGAACGAACTGATACGAACGACCGGGAGGTTGCGACTAACCGCTGAGTATCTGCTTCGTTCTATTGTTCATTTATGGGTATGCTGTGTAGTACGGCCGAATGCCTGTTCACAGACTATGTTTTAAACATGACAAATTAAAGTTTATAAATTTTACTACAGGTTCAGTTTTGCTTTACAAGTTATGAAAGTGGGGCTTGGAGAACCCCAGGCACCCGTTTAGAAGCTACCAGCGCATACTGATACTGGTCAATTATTGGAAAGAGACTGTCAGAAAACATATTCATGGAATTGCTGTTACAGCCTAACCTAGCAAAATGACTACCCTTATAAATATGTAAAAAAAAACAAATAATCTGAAAATAGAATGTCATTATGGGAAGAGAGAAAAAAGCTCTAGCGTCCTCTTTTGGATGTAGTCATCCTCAATTTGCTTGTGTTTCACTGAGTCTTGGAAAGCAAAGGGTTTTGCCCCACATCAATGAAGCCCCAGCCAGCCAGTAAGCTCTGCTCTGCACAAATGAGGGGCAAAAACCTGAAAACAGTTGTATGCAGATGAGTTATATTGGCTTGGCATGAATCCTGTTCACTTTCCAAGACTCAGTGAGTCAAAAGTGAATTGAGGATGGCTACATCCAATAGAGGGTGATAGAACTTTCAGCTCTCATCTCATTATGCTTTTGTTACATGTAAATACGCAGTGAGGTGCAAAAGTGATCTTCAAATCCTCACATACCGAGATGGTGTCTCTCCCCAATGAGAGATATTACTCTCATTTATTTATTGTTTTCTCTTTATATAAACATTCTCAAGATAGGATATACTATAAACGTCTGATAGGTGTGGGTCCCATACCTACATTTCAACATAGTAAAAATGTATTTCCAGGCAAACACATTTGATTTTCAGTGTCATAAATTTTACTGTGCAAAGTCTAATCTTTGTTATTTTGCATTTTATAGATGAATGTGTTTTTCCTCATGTTGTAGGATTTTCTGAGATTTTAAAATAGCTATACTGTGCATACAATTTTAAACAATAATTAAAAAAGGAAGCAAACAGGGAGAGTTCTGCCTATGAAAAATTGTCCAACCATCATTGTAGATTATACTTTACACTTATTTAGTAAAATTGACAAGTGAAATTGAAAGATAATGTCCTGCAAAATGTAAGAAGTCACAGTTTGCTGAACTTTTAAACAGAAACATGAGCTGAAAGGAGCCTACCAAATTTACAATGTGCATAAATCTGTCTCTACTATTGATTTTTGCTCAACCTCTATTGCCATGGGCTTAAAATTAACAAGAAGATGCTTCCTATATAGATTGCAATTTATTTAGTGGTGGCACAGGAATCTAATTCAAGCGTGTACTTTATCTCTCAACTTTTCTAAAACTGCATTCATTTTTTATATTCTCTAAGAATATCTCAGATTTTTAAAATTCTTTTTATTATTCATTTATATTCATCAACTCATTTAAATTTCCTATAACCTATTTGATCCTTTTAAATAATCCATTACCATTTTTATATTGTTTAATTGAACATAATAAAGCTAATTTACCCAACAGTGATTGTCAAGACAAAATGACATGGAAAAGATTATGTGTCCTCATGGTCAAGAGCAGGTGTATGGCTTGTAAGTCACATCCAATTTCCTTCACTAACTGCTGGGTTTTTAGAAGACTCTGGCCCCAGCTATGTAAACCTGGATGTAACTTGATCACTGCTAGTGGTGTGGACAAAGGATGGGGGCTTCATTTGTTCTGTGCTATTTAGCCCTACAAACACAATCATTTGGGTTGGAGGTAAATTCATGACAGCAATAGGTGATAAGATTTGGTTGATAGACAATAGAAATTTATTTATTAAGTTTAAAGGTACTCTAACACCAATATATATTTGTTACTAATTAAAATTAGGTACTGAAACATATTCTTTTCTTCTTAAATGTTTTAATTTTCTGATTGTAGATTTTTAAAATTCTGTTGTCTGTATATGATCATCGAGAAGACATATTTCCTGAGCTGCTTTTAACAGCATTTAGAGAGATGCTTTACAGCAGCTTCATGGGCATAACAACCTGTAAACTGGTCTCTTAGTCAAGGCAATCATAACAGTATTATGAGCCCCAAGGCATAGTAGGACAGTGGGCCCTGCTCACATGTATGATGTCCCGCCAGGCCATGCCTCTAACTACCCCGAAGCACACCTATAACATCATGCTTTTTAGATCAGAACACCCTGCTGACACCATGTACGCAACCTGCAGCCTACAAGACTAATTAGCAGGGCAGGTGGCTGATGGATGATAGTTCCCTGCTCCACCACATGCAATGACGCAGAAGTGGCAGAGGAGAGGATGGGGGTTGTAGTAAATCTTGACTTTGGTCACAGTGGCTTTCATACAGTCTTCTCATGCTACCCTGACATCACAGTGAAGAGGGGGTCTGTGGGTACAAGAGTAAGGTGGTGTTCAATCAGTTCTATGCCAGTATACACTCTGGAATATAAGCCTCACTGCCCTGATGGTGGTTGAAGTGTCCTTGGTGTTGGTGCAGAAATAACAGGCAGGATACTGATTGGAAGCAAAAAATCAACAACTTTCTATACTCCAAGCTAGTTCTTAAACACAGAACCAGACTTTCCATTAATTATTCCTTTGTGCCCAAATGAACAGCCTATAAGTTGCACCATAATCATAAGTCCCAAACATAGAGTTTTCTATCACCCCAGATGATCTGGGCCAATGACCTCCAATGATTTGTGTTGGGCTAGGCCAGAAGCAAGCTAGTCACCAAGAAGTATGAAATCTGTCTTGGGACGGATTTACTTCATGGACCTCTCTTTTTGCTACTCTTCTGTCTGTCAGGATTATTCCTTTTCCCTGGAGCTTTTCAGCAGTCCTTTGCTGGTCTCTGAGGCAGGAATTAAGTTAAGATACCTCTAATTCCTTGCTAGCCTAGGATCAGGGTTGCTCCACTCTCTGAGTTGAACTATAACACAAACAGAGAACTAAAACTCAACTGCCCAAAATCTTAATTGCAGGGTAATTTATAAACTGTGGCCACCACTAGGGATGAGCGATTGTGTCCCTGTCCTTTAATACAGCATGACCCCAAAATCCACACAGATGCCCTTATGGACCCACAGAATCAAAAAGTGCCATAAGAAAGGATTATTTGAACCAGTATTTTAGCGAAGTGGACATTGATAATTCATGTCCTATACCGCAGCATGACCCTCAAACCTGCATGATCCACAGATTAAAAAGTGCTGAAAGAAAGTAGTCTTTGAACCACCATTTTAGTTGAACTGGACATTGACTATACCTGTCCTTTACCACAGCATGACCCTCAAACCTTCATGACCCACAGATTAAAAAGTGCTGAAAGAAAGTAGTCTTTGAACCACCATTTTAGTTGAACTGGACATTGACTATCCCTGTCCTGGACCGCAGCATGACCCTCAAACCTGCATGACCCACAGATTAAAAAGTGCCCACAGCGGTGGGTACAGGAGTTCACACTTGGGCTGCCTTCACTGGATGGATGGATGCTGACGATGATGATGATGACATTCGTGGCCGTGATTGGGAGGACGAGGATATAAAACTGCTGGATGCAGGTTGCATTAACCACTGAAGAACAGATTGGCGACGCTGTTCGTTACTGAGATTCACAGGGCACCAACCCAGCGATGACAGACCTGACGGTCCTGCAACCATCGATACGCAGGCATGTGTGTTGTCGCCAGCAGAGCAAGGAGCACCTTCTCTCGTACCTCTACCTCCATGTCCTACACCCCTCCTTGCTCGCTTACCACCTGCAGTTCGCTCCATGTTCAGAAAGATCATCACGTCTCCTAAAACTAAATGTGGAGAAAACAGAACTCATCATCTTTCCACCATCCAACTCTACCCCTGCCCCTGATCTCTCTATTACAGTCAACGGCTCTACACTTTCACCGGTCCCACAAGTCCGCTGTCTTGGGGTAATCCTAGACTCTGCTTTATCTTTCAAACCACACATCCAAACCCTCACCTCTGCCTGCCGCCTCCACCTGAAAAACATCTCTCGCATCCGCTCATTCCTCGGCTATGACACTACAAAAATGCTGGTCCATGCCCTTGTCATCTCCCGCCTAGACTACTGCAACATCCTTCTCAGTGGCCTCCCAGCTAGCACCCTCGCTCCCCTCCAATCCATCCTTAACTCTGCTGCCCGTCTTATCCACCTCTCTTCTCGCTACTCCTCTGCCTCTCCCCTCTGCCAATCCCTTCACTGGCTTCCCATTGCCCAGCGAATTCATTTCAAGCTACTAACCATGACCTACAAGGCTCTCCATGACCTCTCCCCTCCATACATCTCTGCCCTAATTTCCAAATATCTCCCCTCACGCACTCTCTGCTCCTCACAGGACCTTCTCCTCTGCTCTCCCCTTATCAGCTCCTCACACAACCGTCTCCAAGACTTCTCCCGTGCTTCACCCACACTCTGGAACTCACTGCCCCAACACATCAGACTCTCCTCCACTTTCACCAGCTTCAAAAGCAACCTGAAAACCCATTTCTTCAGGCTTGCCTATAACCTTCACTAAACTTGTCACTACTTCCTCCACAGACATGTCTGCCCCTCACCTCCTGTCTCTTTCCCCCTCCTTGTAGATTGTAAGCCCTCGCGGGTAGGGTCCTCTCTCCCTCTGTCATGCCAATTGTCATTATCCCTTATCACTGTACTCGTTTGACTTATGTAATGTATGTAACCCCCTCAAATGTACAGCGCCCTGGAATCAATGGCGCTTTAAAATAAATAATAATAATAATAATAAAAAAGATAAAAATGTAAAAGGTATGGAAGAGTTTTTCACAGTCTCTTATTGAGAAACTGTACTGCAAAGACGGCAAATCACAGGTATTCTTAAATCTCTCTAATTTCCAACAGCCAACTAGGATAAGAAACAGATCAAATATCTGTGAAATGCGGTCTGGTGGAAGAACCATAACACCAAATCAACAGTGTTCTTCCTTCAGTCCCTGAGATTTACAACTGCCCAGTAGGACTAGCAATTGATAGTTTTCAACAAACTATCGTAAAAGTGCACGGATAGCGCCAAACTGAGATACACTGAGTGAAATAGAAGTATTTAACAGTTATATGGCTTACATATGGCGGTTTTGCCACCACTGACAACAGGCAGCAGTTACTATGAAATAATGTGTAAACCAATTTGTGTACAAGTGCACGATTAGCGCCAAACTGAGATGCACTGAGTGAAATAGAAGTATTGAACAGATATTGGTTACATATGGCGGTTTTGCCACCACTGACAACAGGCGGCAGTTACTATGAAATAATGTATAAATCAATTTGCGTACAAGTGCACGATTAGCGCCAAACTGAGACGCACTGAGTGAAATAGAAGTATTGAACAGTTATATGGATTACATATGGCGGTTTTGGCACCACTGACAACAGGCAGCAGTTACTATGAAATAATGTGTAAACCAATTTGTGTACAAGTGCACGATTAGCGGCAAACTGAGATTCACTGAGTGAAATAGAAGTATTGAACAGTTATATGGATTACATATGGCGGTTTTGCCACCACTGACAACAGGCGGCAGTTACTATGAAATAATGTGTAAACCAATTTGCGTACAAGTGCACGATTAGTGCCAAACTGAGATGCACTGAGTGAAATAGAAGTATTGAACAGTTATATGGATTACATATGGCGGTTTTGCCACCACTAATGTGTAAAGCAATTTGCGTACAAGGGGGCTATTGGCAAAAAACTGAGGCACACAGGCACCAATAGAAATCCAAACACAAAAGGGACAATTTCACTTCAGATGGGAGGTCTGCTGGCCGCAAAGTGTTACAAAAAAATGCTATCTCCATGTGAGTTCAGGACAGGAGAGACTAGGCTGCACAATATACACCCTCCGTTACGACCCTCTACCCCCACCCACCTCGGCTGCACGCACTAGATTCTTTACAAGTCTCTCTCTAACTAAATCAGAACTTAAATTCTCGAATCTAACTATATCCTAAGCTTCAAAAATAGAAGTATCGTTTTCTGTATAAAAGAAGACTAGCTTTTTTGAGCTGTTACAACAGCTATTGTGACGGCAGTCATAGGTGTTGCTCTGTAGTGAGATAGTGTAGGAATGAGACTGAATAGGAAATGCAGTCGTATACATAAAACGAGGTCATGTGATTTTTGCAGCCAATAAGATCCATACACCGCCCACAGTTGATGTCGTATACTCCCCCTTACCCGCCTCTATGCTCTGAGCTGATTGGCTGGCCGCCAAAATTAAAGGAAGCGATGTAAAAGGCGCGATTGTAAATGTGATAAAGATTATCTATAAGATTTTCATGCAAACTATTGCGGCAATTCAGATAAACGTAAAAACCGTGCCAATTTCAACTTTTGTTGATAGTATCGCTCATCCCTAGCCACCACCCTTGTTGTCCAGGTAACCATTCTCATCTTCGGGCTGTTCAGCAGGTTAACCCTTGAAGTTGACAGATTATCATCTACTGTTAATACATAATACACAGCAGTAGTACAGAACATGGCAACAGGGTTAAGTCACTTTAGTAGTGTACATATCCCATATATTATACATGGTTTTTAATTGTTAGCACATCTTAAGAACACGACAACAGTTACATAAGCAGTGCTGACCCAGAAATCCAGAGCTGAAGCCCTGGGTTTTCAGGACATACATCCAGTCACCTTGGCCCCCTCTGCTTTTGGGGTCCTGGGTAAACGTCTCGAGTGCCCATTGAAATAGATGGCCTAGCTTTCATGATGTAGATAATGATGAGACTGATTTTTTTGATGACATATCCCCGGTAATAATGTTATTTAAACTAGTCACATCCATTGAACAGGAGTGATGCTGTTTCTGGGAAAAAAGTAAACTAGTTAGTTTTATCTCACACACTCACAAACTGTTCCAAAGGGAATAATGTCCTTCATCAAATGTGTATATACACTACTCACAAAAAGTTAGGGATATTTGGCTTTCTGGTGAAAGTTATTGAAAACTTAAACATTTTATGCTACAGTGATATTTCATCTTGAAAGTAGGCCATTTAATTCTTAGCATGCACTGTTGATTCTCTCATCTCAAACAATTTAATACAACAAAAGACAACAACAGTGGAGGATATAAATCATAAAAAAATGTCAATGTCTCAATAATGTGTCATGTGGTCTTGAGCATCAATTACAGCTCAACAACAACGTCTCATGCTGTTCATAAGGCGAGTCATTAACTGCTGAGGCATGGCATCCCACTCTTCTTGAAGGGCGCCCATCAGGTAATTGAAGTTCAGGGGTACAGACTTACAAGCTTTTACACTGTGACTCAGCTGATCCCACAGGTTTTCTGGGGGGTTCATGTCTGGAGAAAGTGCAGGCCACTCCATTTGAGGTACCCCATTCTCTAATAGCCATTTCCTAATCATGCGACCTCAATGAGCTTGAGCATTGTAGTCCATTAAGATGAAATTAGCCCTGTATTGTTCATGCAGAGGCACAATAATTGGATTAATGATCTTATTCAAGTAGAAGAGGCTTGTCACTGTACCATTCACAAAGTGTAGGGCAGTTCTGTATTGACTAGACACAACTGCCCACACTGTAACACCATTACCACCGCCAAAGCTTCAGTCTCGTTTGTAGCTGTTGCATAGCTCTCTTCTTGACGTCTCCATCTTCATTGGCGGCCATCATTTCTGTTCAGAGTGAATCAACTTTCATCACTGAACAGCACTGAAGACCACTGGTCCCTCTTTCAGCGTAGATACTTCCTTGCCCATGCCAGATGATGATACCTGGCCCTGGTGGTGTGGTTAGTTTCCTTTGCCATCATCTAGAATGAAGACCACTTTGATGTAAATAGTTATGAATGGTCTGACATGGCACTCGGGTGCCTCTCACCTCCCTTAAATATGCCTTGAGTTGTGTGGCATTCATCTTCTGGTTTCGCAGGGCATTCTTTACAATGATGCAGTCATCATTGTGTAATGTAGACAAAGGACGTCTACTTCTTTGCCTTTCTGTGACTCTTCCAGTCTCTCTGTAAACCTGTTGCAACCTGCTGATGACATTCAGTGGCCATTTCTGTCTGTCAGCATCCTGCTTGAAGCCTCTCAATGGTGAGGTACTGTTTATCAATTGTAAGGTGTTGTCCTGGTCTCATGATGTCAAATTGTGAACAGCATGAGGAGGAGGACTGTTTAAATAACAATTCAAATTGATCCCTAAAATTTATTGCAGATTCAGGGGGTCAAACAACTGTTGTGAATTTTGCCATTAAGCTCCTTTAGAGATCAGAAAGTTCTGCAAAAAATACAGAAACATTGAACAGTTCGACGTGCATTCTAAAGATAAGAGATAGTCTCATTTAGTTTATTCAAAAAATTTTTCAAAAAATTGTATGTTTAACCTGAAATATCCTATTATATTGTGGGGATTCGCGCAATAGTCATAGCAAAGTTCAGCATCACAGAGGCACAAGCAGACTTTTAATGAATGAAACATGGGTCCTTTGTGGCTTTTATTGCCAACTTCACAAGGTGAACAGCACACAAGTAGCAAAATAAAACAAAAGGTAACCAAAAATCATGCTTGACCAAGCATTAACTATGTGATAGTTCCCTCACTATCATATGAATACACATCACATGTTGTGACAAAGACCTGTACTTTTCAGGCAGTGTCAGACTGGCCCATTGGGTCCTGGGACTGACACATATACAGTTTTAAATTGTATGCTCACCCAAAGATGCCCATATGGTTAGAAACATGCCGTGGAGCTCTGGGGCCAATCAGGGACTAACCAGCTCCTTGGTGAGCCCCAAGCTCTGCAGCAATTTTATAGCTGTATGTGGGTCCCTGGAATGTGCATACAGTTCAAAGCTATGCCTGCCAACTACTGCAGTCTGCAGTCACAGCCTTTGGCTCACACTAGTAAGCAGCGCAGGCAGCGTGATTTACCGGTCATTCCTCTCTTTATCACTAAAGAGGGCCTACATACCTACAGGGACCTAAATGTTTATCTACAGTAGGCCTATACACCTACCTACAAGGGGCCTATATATCTACCTACAGGTGGCCTATATACATACAAGGGATTTAACTACTTACAGGGGCCCATATATTTATCTATTGGGAACCTATATAATTACCTTCAGGGAGCCTATATAACTCCTTACTGGAGGGTAATATACCCCATACCTACCTACAGAGACAAATATTTTTTATCTATAGGGGTCTACCTACCTACAAAAGACCTTATATATCTACTTACAGTGTGTTTACCTACCTAAAGGAGCCCATATATTTATCTACAGAGGGCCTATATATCTACCTACAGGAGGAATTTATAACTATCTACAGGAGATCTAAGCACCAACCTAAAGGTCGCCTATATACCTATGTATAGGGGGTTTATATACCTACTGTATGTATAGGGTGCCTTTATACCTACCTACCAGAAGCATATACACCTACCTAAAAGGGGGTTTATATATCTGCCTACCTAATTTCGTAGGGGTGCATACCTACTAAATTGGGGGTTTACCTATGGGGACACAGAAGAAGACTAAAACTTGGAACACAAACGGTAGCCCAACAGCCATTTGGGGGCACTCTAACTGTTTGGGGCACAAGGGGGTCATGATTACCATTGGAGGAGATATAGATGGGGAGTTTGTACAGAGGTGAGAATTGGTAGGGAGATGCTAGAAAAGTGAGACTAAGATGTCTGTGCACTAAATTTTGTATTGATGTCATCATGGCAGTCTGGATCATATGTAGAAGAAAAAGAAAAGAGAATAATTTATCAGAGAAGGGAACGACGCAACAGGGGAGACAACAACTCATCAGAGAAGAAGACGTCTTCTATGAGTCCTTGGATGTAGCTTTACTACAATCACTTATATATGTGCAGAGCGCCTCCGTACAACTGGCATCTACCACTATATGGCTATGCTATGGTGCTATATTATAGTGGTTTATATTCAGTAATGATATGTTGCCTTATTCAGTCCCTATATGGTGATGATATGTGGTGGTATGCATCAGCCACTATATTGTAGGGATATGTAGTCATGAAGTGGCGGTATTTGATCTTACTGGAATTATTTATAGACCTTGTTATTTTGGTTTTGCGCAGCGGTGTTATTTGGTAAATGTATGACTATTATTTTGTGGTTTTATACCTAGAACTTTCTGTTATAGCTTTTTGAAGATTTTTATTTACATAAAATGCATCATTCAGGGAGGGGGACATATATCTTAAGACAATTTATGTGCAAAACCTGCTGTCCTGCTGCAATTAGGTTAGGGAAACTCAGAAGTCCCAGCGTCCCATCTTGATTACAGGTTAGGGTGACAATGTCATCACATCAGTCTGTATACGTTGAGGTGAGATAAGTGGCAGAGGCTGTGAGACACAGCTTTGGGGTGGGCCCCTAGAATCAACATTTCTACACTGCTTCCAGGTTTGCAGCTTGTCAACATCAACCTTAATCCATGCAAAGAGAGCAATCAGAAAGCAGCTTGGGTTTTTAAACCCCCCTCTCCAGCTGCACCTGCTAATTAACAGACTGCACACACCCAGATTCCTAGTCACAGACTGGAGCCCCTCACCATGTAAAGGTTAAAAACCTTAATGGAATATATACTCCATGTCAGACTTTTCTGGTCACTGCTTTATAATATATATTGTAATAGGGGATTAGCATCAGAACTGGGTAAGCTAATCCCTTTAACCCCTTCCCGACATTGGACGTATGTATACGCCCTATCGGGAAGTGACTTCCCGAAAATGGACGTATGCATACGTCCTGGCGATTGCGCGGGCTTGCGGGCGAGCCATGCATGATCGCGACATGGAACCAACGGTAAATTACCGCTGACTTTATGTCCCATCACCCCCAGCCGGAGGGAGCTCCGGCCGCGGGTAATTAACGCTTTATTACCGCAGCCTGTCATGGCTGCGATAATAAAGCCGCAGGCAGGAGGAGTGAGCTCCTGCTGCCTCCGATCCGGCGCAGCAAGCGGCGGAGATGCCGCTCGCCGGTCTCTTACCCGACTCCCCGGATGCTTTCTGAAAGCAGCTGGGTAGTCTGGTGACGTCACCATGCCCACAATGCATTGTGGGCATGGTGTCAGTCGTTGCCATGGCGACCTGTGCACAGCAGTAACACTGTGCACAGGTCTCCTATTCAAACAGCAATCTAACACTTGCTTTTCCCCAGTGGGGATTTGCTGTTACAAAACCCCCACTGGGGAAATGTAAAAAAATGTGAAAAAGTAAAAAAAAAAGAAAAAAAGTAAAACACGAACACAAAAAATAAAATTAAAAACACGTACACCGCCCTTTTCCCCTTTACAAACGCCAATCGCCCCAAAAAAGATCAAAAATAAATAAAGTACCCATATTTGGTATCGCCGCGTGCATAACGACCCACCCTATAAATCTGTCACGTTAAAACAAAAACAAAAAACAGTCACAGAACTGCGATTTTTGTACATCCTGCAGCACATAAAATGGAATAAAAAGCGATCAAAAACTCATATAAGCACCAAAGTTATACCAATTAAAGCGTCAGTTCATCCCGCAAAAATATGTCCTTACACGTCTCTGTATACGGAAAAATAAAAAAGTTATGACTCTCAGAAGACAGCGATGCATAAATATTATTTAACACAATAAAAAACTTTTTTTTTTAAAGTGCTTCAAAATGAAAAAAAACTATATAAATAGGGTATCGCCGTAATTGTATCGACCCAGAGAGTAAAGCTAACTGGTCATAGATACTGCACGGTGAGCGCTGTAAAAATAAAAATAAAAAACACTACTAGGATTGCAGCATTTTCTTCACCCTGCCTTCCAAAAAAACGGATTTAAAACTGATCAAAAAGTCTTGTCCCCCCAAAAATGATACCAATAAAAACATCAACTCATCCCGCAAAAAACAAGCCCCTACACAGCTCCGTACACAGAAAAATAAAAAAGTTATGGCTCTCGATGCAAAAACATGTTTTCCTGTTTGAATAAAAGTGTTTTTATTGTGTAAAAGCAGTAAAACATAAAAAAAATATACAAATTGGGTATCGCTGTAATCATATCGACCTGTTGAGTAATACTAGCATGTCAGTTATACTGCACGGTGACAGCTGTTAAATATAAAAATGAAAAACACTACCAGGAAGGCTGTATTTTGTTCAAACTGCCTCACAAAAACCTTAATAAAAAGTGATCAAAGCAGCATATGCCCCCCATAATGGTACTAATAAAAACATCAACTCATTCCACAAAAAACAAGCCCATAATCAGCTCCGTATACAGAAAACTGAAAATGTTATGGCTATTAGAACAGGACAACATAAAAACGCAATTTTTTATAGACCTATTTCTATTGTATCAAAGTAATAAAACATAAAAAACTATATAAAATCTATATCATTGCAATCGTACCGACCCGCATAGTAAAGATATCCTGTCATTTATACTGCACGGTGAATGCTGTAAAATTGAAGCCCAAAAAACTATGGCGGAATTGCGTTTTCCGCTCATTTTCATAGCCCAATACAAAAATAAAAACTTTGGAATACCTGTGCACCCAAAATGTACAATACACCCCTAGATGAGATCTATGAGGCATGCTGAATCCAAAATGGGTGACTTCTGGAAGGTTTCACCTGTTCTGGTACT
The DNA here is from genome assembly GCA_025379985.1 of Phyllomedusa bahiana. Taxonomy (NCBI): domain Eukaryota; kingdom Metazoa; phylum Chordata; class Amphibia; order Anura; family Hylidae; genus Phyllomedusa; species Phyllomedusa bahiana. Next base: position 31,253 of record JAODAL010028101.1, read on the forward strand.
TTGGGGCTTTGTAAATGCGACATGGCCCCACCAAAATCTGCGTTCCAAAAGCCAAATAACACTCCCTCCCTTATACGCCCTGCCATGCGCCCAAACAGCAGTTTACACCCACATGTAGGGTATTGCCGAACTTGGAAGAAATTGCATATGGTACAGGCTTCCCTCAAGCATCTGGGGGCCAGAGCTCTCTCCTCAGCTCTGCTGCTCCAACGTCCAGGTAGCAACCATGTCCCCAGATCACCTGGAGTACCAGGCTTTTTATAGGCCTCCAAGGAGCTGCCAAAAATCCTGTCCTGGAACGCGGGAACAGCCACCCTCCCAATGCTATAGCTGTTGCGGGAAAGGCAACCCATAATTATCTGCATAGCAGCCATGCTAGCTTTATGTGTCAGTAACCTATGGCTACTGATGCAAAATAGTTACCTTCCCCACCGAGACCAGGTCTTTGGTGGCATGTGTAACCCAGGGTAAGCTCTACTGTCACTGTTCTTATTAAGTGTAAATTAGCTACTTATCCTTGGCCATTAGAGGGCGCCAGAAGTACCAGCACACAGCATGGTTGGTTGTACAGCACAGAGGACTAGAACAGTCAAACCTAGTGTTGTGCATGCTAGAAAAAGGGGAGGAGACAGAAGTTGCTGGAACACTGTTGGAGGAGTGGATTCTGGGTAGTTTAGGTCCTATGAGACAGAGTGAAGGACACAGAAGAAGTGAGAGACAGTAAAGACAGAATCCTGTGTGTATGCTGCAGCCATTGCACACCAGACATTGAAGAGAGCAGCCAGCAATCACAGCTCAGGAGTGACAGGATATGACTGGTGAACCCTCAGGTGTCTGTGAGCTTATTACCCCCCTGTTAGCAGTTAAACTGTGTGAATGCCAGGAGCCATTTGCATTGCTGTTATCATTGATGTTTACTGAAGTTACTGTATGGAGAATGGACTTGAATAAGCCTGTTAAACTGCCCTACAGTGTGAAACTGTTACCTTTGAATGTGTGCTGTGAAGAGGATAATTACAAGGGCCCAACTCACTGCAAACCCCCCCAGTTCCCTCAGAATCCTAAAGAACTCTTCATACCCCACGCTGCAACCCTATCACAGTGGCGTGTGGATAACATTTTGGTGGCCCGTACGGGGATTTTGAGCGGAATATGAATAAAAACAGGGTGAACACCCTGAAGAGTGAGGGCCCTCAGGCAACTGGAGGGAGTCTCAGGGGCCAGACCAGATCGAGGGACGGAAGATTTCAGCAGCGGCAGTGGAAAGGTTCATCAGCGCTTTCCCCGTCATACATTTCCATGCCACTTTACCTGCAAGGGCTGAAGCCAAGCATTAGGGGGATATCTTACTGCCCGCATAGCCCAGTCATATCCGCAGCACAGATACCTGTCAGCACAAGGCAGCAGAGTGCCCTGCAGCAAGTTAACAGTCTTAAAAGGCCAGCGCGCACAAAAAGAAAATCACACACAATTCAGCCATGGATGTGGAGGGACACATCAATAACATCAGTGAGTTTTGCTGCCAGTGTCCTATGCAGAAATGGGAACAGTCGCAAGATTTATGAAACTACCAGAGGACCATCTTGCTCGTGCACATAATCGCCGACATCTTTTGACAGCCCTGAATCGATTACTGGATGAGATGGAAGATAGTGAGGAAGAAGAAACTATGATGGCCTTTCTTCAGAGACTAACTCAGTTTATTGACAGTTTGCGGGCTGGGGAACCAGAAACAGTTCAGGCAACAGAAAGTGACATGTCTTCCCAACTGACACAGCTGAAGGAGCTAAAATACCAATTAATTGCTTTACAAAAGACAGTGCAGGAATAAGCAAAGACAGTTGAGAAAGGGGTCAGTCCTGATAAAGTTCCAATCTGCTCCAAACCAGACATAAAGAAGACCAGTCCAGCCCAAGAGATAACCATCCGCAAAGAATTCAAAATAAATGGCCAAATTGGTGAACGAGAACAGAAAGAGAGACTGTCTTACACTAACCTGATTCACCAGATAGACTTGGGGATACACAAGGGGTATCAGGAGAGAGAGATTATTGAGGCTGTAGTGAAAGCCATTAGTCCAGGGTTGCATCTCAGGAATATGTTAGAGATGAAGACCAACCTCACCTTGCTCCAGTTAAGAAACAATATTAAAAGGGCGTTACAAGGAAGAAAGCACCTCTGTTTTGTATCACCAACTGATTAACATCTCTCAAGACCGCAAAGAGTCACCTCAAGACTTCTTGTTCAGAGCCATTGCACTCAAAGAAAAACTGTTGTTTGCATCCAGAGAAGAAGAGGCTGAGGAGAGGTTTGATGTGGGGCTAGTTCAGAAGAAGTTCCTGAGGTCAATAGGGACAGGGTTACTTAGTGGAAACATCAAGTTCCAGCTGAAACAGTACCTTGAGGACCCTTTTATCTCAGATGAAGTGTTGATTGAGAAGATGAATGAGCAGCATAGTCTTGAGCTAGAGAGAGAACAGAAGCTAAACAAGGGCTCCAATGGTAAGACTGCGAAAGAGAGTCAACCAAAAGTTGCCACCATGAGCGTGCAGCCAGAAGGTAACAAGGAGCAAGAACCTCTTGCCCATCCACCTCTAGTCACCCAGAAGGTACCGTTTAAGAAAAAAAACAGTGGACACCAACTGGGAGGAAGTAGTGAGTGAACTTCGGTCGGAACTAGCAGAGATGAAGCAGATTATACAGACGGCGACCAAGTCAAAACCAGCAAGGCACAGGGGTAATTTCCAGAATAGAAGACACCCTGCATGTGAGGCCTGCCAAGACTCCAATCAAGATAGTTACTGTTGTCACTGTCTTAAATGTGGTCAAGAGGGACATTATGCAAAAGAGTGTAGAGTGCCAAGATTCAAGCAGCTAAAAGACAGAGGGTTGCTGGGGAGGGGCGACCAGTAACCTCAACACAAAGGCAGTCCCAAACCAAACAACCTCTACATCCTAATACCATCCAGGATGAAGAACAGCTGTGCCAGTACTACCCACAGGTGTGTGACCGTCTCCAACAGTTACAATGGGGACAGCATCACCTGTCATCAAGCATTCAGTGTGGCAGCTCTACTGTTTATGCTCAAGAGCCAGAAAATATCAGTGAAAACCAGAACAGACTCATAAGCCTTATTGGTGAAAAGTGCCTGATCCAATGTAAATTAAATGGACTACTTGTTAAAGCTCTGTGGGATACAGGCGCCCAAGCCAGTATTCTAAATGAAGGATGGAGAAGACACTATCTACCTCATGCACAACTCCGGTCAGTGGAAGAACTGATAGGCCCTGGAGAATTTTGTGGACGAGCGGTGAACCAGACAGAGATACCCTTTATAGGCTGGGTTGAAGTGACTTTTCAGCTCACTGCCAAGAACAGCAACACCATTGAGTTATTAGTGCCTTTCCTAGTCACAAGTGACAATCGTGTGGCAGAAGAACCAATCATCGGTTACAATGTGATTGAGGAAGTGATCCACAGAACAGCTTCTCTACCACCGTTGGTAGATTCTGTAGCAACATCCTTTGCCCTACGTGACAAAGAAGCCAAAACAGTTGTGGAGTTAATGAAAAACAAACAGGCTGAAGTGGCTTTCAGAGAAGTCAAAGTAGGTCTGCGCCCCATTACTATTCCAGCTAACACCGCCTTAGGAGTGAAGTGTGGTGTGAGGGTGGGACCACGAAAGAAGTCACAGAGAATGCTGTTTGTGCCACAAGATCCTACACAGCTTCCCGAAGGCATCATTACAGGTGAGACTGTGGTGACTATTCCTTACAGTGGGTTTGCAAAAGTGCCTGTGTTAGTTATGAACTCCTCAAAACATGAAGTGAGGTTGGACCCTAAAACTGTATTGGGACACCTTGAAGCTATAAAAACAGTGTACCCAGCCAATGTTAGGCCAGTTCAGATTTCTCGGGTGAGCACAACTCCAAACCCCATTGTAAACAGTTGCACCCCTGAGCAGGGATTGTCCTCCTCCAGAGAACAGTGGGACCCCCCAGTGTCTCTTGAGCATATGAGTGCAGAAGAACAACAGATAGTGAGACAAATGCTAAGAGAGGAGTGTCATGCCTTCTCTAAGGATTATTCTGATGTAGGTTGTATTCCATCACTCCAACTGAAAATCAACCTTAATGACACTACTCCAGTAACAAAGAGCTACAGGTCCGTGCCTAACCACTACATAAGGAGTAAGGAGTACCTTCAAGACCTCATCAACAGGGTTGGATTCAGAAGTCCAAGTCATCTTATTCATCCCAATTGTCTGTGTCAGATAAAGAAGGATGGGACACTGAGACTCTGCTATGATTACAGAGCTGAACCAGAGGTCAGTCCCTGACCGTCATCCATACCAAGATCCAAGAATGCTAGCAGTTTGTCAGGTACAGTACCATGGTTTTGTAGAAGATCCAGCAGGCCATTAACAGCTTTTATCACACCATGGTGATTGTATGAGTGGATCCGCATTCCCTTTGGACTCAGCTTTACTCCTGGGGAATTCCAGAGAAGCATGGAGATGTGCATGGAGGGCCTGAGAGATGACATTTGTCAGCCATACCTAGATGACAATCTGATACACAGTAAGACATTTCTGAACACATAGAGAACTGTCTTGCAGCGATACCAGCAACATGGGGTCAAGCTGACACCAAAGAAGTGTGAACTGTTCAAAAGAAAAGTCAGGTTCCTGGGAAAAATCGTGTCTGGAGATGGATATACTATGGATCCAGCTGAAATTGCACCAGTGATGGCATTGAAGAACAAACCCCCCATCCACCGTGGGAGAATTGAGAAAGGTCCTAGGCTTCCAATCCTATTACCGGACTTACATCCAGAACTTCTCCAAGATTGCAGCTCCCTTGTATGCTCTCTTAGCGGGAACCTCAAGTCGAGTGACACCAGAAGAAAAGAAGTTGAACAAAGGCAGACCTAAACCCAAAGGAAAGAACTCACCTTCTGCACAACAACCTATCAACTGGACTCCCCGTCACCAAGAAGTGCTGGAAGAGTTGACTGACTGTCTAGTCAAACCACCAGTCATGGGATACCCAGACTTCAATGTTCCATTTGTACTTCATTGTGATGCATCACAAGTGGGACTTGGAGCAGTCTTGTACCAACGTCAAGATGGCAAGCTTAGAGTCATTGGCTATGGTTCCAGAACTTTGACAGCAGCTGAGAAGAACTACCATCTGCATTCTGGAAAACTAGAATTCCTAGCCATGAAGTGGGCTATCTGTGAAAGATTCAGAGATTACTTGTATTACAGCCCAGAGTTTGTGGTTTACACAGACAACAACCCACTAACCTATGTCCTCACTACTGCAAAACTCAATGCAACTGGTCAGAGATGGGTGGCAGAACTAGCAGACTTTAACTTCAGCATCAAATATCGTCCAGGAAAAGCTAATGCTGATGCAGATGTATTGTCTAGAATGCCCTTAGAACCAGAAGAATTCATGCAACAGTGCTCTGAAGAAGTTAGTTTGGAAGCTATGATGAGTACCGTAGAAGCAGTACAAGTCCAGCGAGAAGAATACACACCAATGTGGTGCCCCATAACAGTGGAAGAGACAACAAAGGATGTGGAACAGCTTCATACCTTTTCAATCCGTCAACTTCCAAAAGAAGCTATCAGAAGAGCTCAGAAAGAAGACAAAGTCATTGGAAGAGTGCTCCAGTACATCAACCAAGATAGACTACCTAGTAAGAAGGAGAGGGACACAGAGTCTCCAGCTACAAGCCTCTTGTTGAGAGAATGGCATAAATTACAACTCAATTCAGAAGGTATACTCTACCGCAAAAGAGGTCCAAATCTGCAGTTGGTATTGCCAAAAGTTTACCATCGGATTGTGTTAAGGGAACTTCACGAACGGTGAGAACGGTGAACCTTGCCCGTGAACGTTTCTTCTGGCCATACATGCAGAAAGATATTGAACATTATGTGACCAGAGAGTGTGGCTGTTTAAAGGACAAGCGTCCCAACAAACCGACAAGAGCCCCAATGGGTAACATTACAACCACATACCCGTTCGAGACTTTCTACACCTTGAGAAATGTAAAGGAGGATATGAATACATCTTAGTGGTTATGGACCATTTCACCAGATTTGCTCAAGCCTACGCCACTACCAACAAATCTGGAAAAACGGCAGCAGAAAAGATATTTTAATGACTTTGCATTAAAGTTTGGATTTCCTACAAGGCTGCATCATGACCAAGGAAGAGAGTTTGAAAATCAACTCTTTACCAAGTTGGGAAAGTATTGCAGAATTCAGAGGTCTCATACAACACCTTACCATCCACAAGGTAATGGACAGGTGGAACGTTTCAATCGTACTCTACTGTCGATGCTAAAGACTCTAACATCTGAAGAGAAAAGAGATTGGAAGAACTCCTTAACAAAATTGGTCCATGCCTACAACTGCACAAAGAGTGATGCAACAGGTTACTCCCCATTCTACCTGTTATTCGGCAGATCTCCACGATTACCCATTGACATTATGTTCGATACTCCAGTGTCAGAGACCTACAAGACTTACCCAGAATATGTTCGTGCATGGAAAGAACGCATGGCAGAGGCATATAATATTGCTTCAAAAGTTGTTACTGAAGGACAGAGCAAAAGTAAAGCACATTATGACAGGAAGTGTCATGGAGCAGAATTAACATCAGGTAGCCGTGTGTTAGTCAGAAACTTACAAGAAAAAGGTGGACCAGGAAAACTTCGTTCATACTGGGAAGACAAGATCTATGTCGTAGTCAAAAGGAAGAGTGACGACAGCCCAGTTTATGAGATTAAACCTGAAACAGGAGGTAACAAGACAAGACTCTTGCATCGGAACCTGTTGCTACCTTGTGACTACCTACCACCAGAGAGACCAATCCCTGAAGCAACACAACAAACAAGACCGTCAAAAGGACAGCAATCTAAAGTATTGCCTCTTGTAGAAAATGACTCAGAAAGCTCAGATGAGGAAGATCACACCTATATGCTTCGTATGCCAGTAGAGAATAGTGACTTAAATCCTGAAGCTGTATAATTTGTGCCACAGGAGTTATCCGATGAATATGAAATAGCAGAAAGTACACCAGAAAACCCAGTTGAATAGATTCAAGATCCGGAAATAGTAGATCCAGTTGTTGAGTTAGAGACTGTTGATTCAAGTACAGCTGAACCAGAGGATGAACCAGCAGTAGATCCTGAACTAGAAATCTCAGGGACTGATGAACCAGAAACATCAGAAGAATTGTCAAGCAGAAAGGTTTCCTCAAGAGAAAGAAGAAGACCCATGATGCTGACTTATGACACTTTGGGAGAACCGAGTGCGGTACCTAGAACTGTTCAGTTAACACAGGTATTATTTCCTGCAGAATCAGGTAAGACAGCCTGAGAAGTACTTTCCTACCACCAGTTCTGGAAAGACAACAAAATGGTTTAAAAGACTGTTCAATGGACTGAAAAGTAAAAGAATTTCTTAGCTAGTTAGCATAGGTATTGGCTGGTTGAAGATGGTCGGAAAATATTCCATGCAGAAGTATATAAATGTCAATTTATTACTTGAAATTGTTTTTGTTGTTTGCTCTTTCTCTTTTCTTCTTTTTCAGGAGAATGTCATGCAAGTAGCTAAGAGATAGCTTAGGATGTTTAATAATTTATATTGTTCCCTTATTATTGTCAAAATCTTGAGGTTGTCACTTCTCTTTAAGTAGAGGCAGGCCTAGAAAATAGTACTACAGTTGTAGTAATCGGGAAAATGGAAACAGTAAGATACTGTCTACTTTTGAGTGTTGAACACTTAAGAGATAAAACTTATTTAAGGTAAATGCCTACCCGACTAAACTTAGAAGTCTAGTAGACTCTTTATGGACTGTCCTCAACTAGAGGGGGAGAATGTGACCCGGGGTAAGCTCACTGTCACTGTTCTTTATTAGTGTAAAATTAGCTACTTATCCTTGCCCATTAGAGCCGCCAGAAGTACCAGCACACAGCAATGGTTGGTTGTACAGCACAGAGGACTAGAACAGTCAAACCTAGTGTTGTGCATGCTAGAAAAAGGGAGGAGACAGAGTTGCTGGAACACTGTTGGAGGAGTGGATTCTGGGTAGTTTAGGTCCTATGAGACAGAGTGAAGGACACAGAAAAGTGAGAGGACAGTAAAGACAAATCCTGTGTGTATGCTGCAGCCATTGCACACCAGACATTGAAGAGAGCAGCCAGCAATCACAGCTCAGGAGTGACAGGATATGACTGGTGAACCCTCAGGTGTCTGTGAGCTTATTACCCCCCTGTTAGCAGTTAAACTGTGTGAATGCCAGGAGCCATTTGCATTGCTGTTATCATTGATGTTTACTGAAGTTACTGTATGGAGAATGGACTTGAATAAAGCTGTTAAACTGCCCTACAGTTGGAAACTGTTACCTTTGATGTGTGCTGTGAAGAGGATAATAACACGGGCCCAACTCACTGCAAACCCCCCCAGTTCCCTCAGAATCCTAAAGAATTCTTCATACCCCATGCTGCAACCCTATCACAGTGGCGTGTGGATAACACATGTCTGCAGCAGGTATCCTGCTGTACTCCACCGAGTGCCAGAAACCTACCACCTACAGTCGCTCTGCCACAGTATATAAATGGTCCCTGCAAAAAGTATGGTGAAAAGCTATTTAATTTAAAACCCCTTCAAAGACAAGGGCACATTTCCTTCATGTGGAGAAAAAAAATCAATATCCAGAGGAGAAAAGCATTCTTTATCATCAAAACTGTGAATATGTGGAATAACCAACCCAGGAGCTCGTAACAGCAGGAACAGTTGAGAGATTCAAGAAAGGCTTAGATAATCACTTACCACTAAATAATATTAATACTTATGTAGCCTTATAAAACATCTAGATCCAGTATTTTGGCAGCTTTGGAATCAGGAATAAAATATTCCTTTTGTGTTCCAATGACTGTTTAAGTGGAGAAACAAAAAATTTCCTTTACCCCTCCCTTCATCCACAGCTTTCCTCACCCTTGGTTGAACTTGATTAACATATGTCTGTCACTAAAAGGCGAGTCAGGAGGGCCTGACACGTAGATCGCCAGGTTGTTGTGGATCCTCTGGCCACCGCAAGCATAGCTGGTGGTAAAGTGGACCACGCCAGGGAGCAGAGTCTAAGGGGCCCCCGGGCTTCACCGGAGCCCGCTGCAATAACAGAACCGACTTCGCTGCCGGGAACCCCCAGTTTGCTACCCGTGACGTGGCTACCCACGGTGACTGCCGAAGTGCAGGTGAAAGGAGTCCAGGTAGGTATCAAGCAGGTATAACGGCAGAATACAGCAGCAACAGGAACACAAGAAACAGGCTGAGATGAGACTAAACGGGTATCAGGCTGACAGGAAAAGTAGTGAGTGAGTAGCAGCAATAACTAGGGACAATGAAACAAGTATAGGAACCAGGAACATAAACAGGCAAACAGACACGTCCACAGTCCACAGCAGAGGCCGCTGCGTGAATGGAGACAGGAGTGAAGCAGGGACCCAGCCATGTTCACGGTCCGGAACGAGGGCAGCGGCATGGACCATGACAATGTCTTTTTTCAACTGTTCTTAAATTGTAATTATGTAATAAGAAATCACTGTTGAGGGGTTATTGCTTGTTGGTGGGTATCTAGTACTAGAGTATGTACTAGTATACCTTCCTCTAAATCATGTATGGGACTGTTGTCTGACATATCCTGGTCTGAGAATTAAATATTTGTTACTTCTACAATTCTTGGGTAAGAATAAGTAAGCCTTAACCTTTTCCAGTTAGGTTTCTTAGAATTTATTTATGTTTTTGAATATTGGAGGTACTCTTTATCTAATTTCATGGATTTTAATGATTTTTCCTCCAAAGTTCTTATACCTGTTTATTTCATGCTCAATAACTTTTGTACAAAAACTAAAGAAATTGTTCAATCTAGTCAGACAGTTTTTAGTAAGTACAGTCAATTTACAATAGTCCCTTCCCTTTTCTATAAGCCTTGGGGAACTAACAGTGGTTTTTAGCATTTTTCTAGTGGTGAGAAGGTCTGACTTTGTGCAGTGCTGTTTTCAATGTAGTTTTCAAAGCACTGAACCATGATCTTATTTGTTAATTATAAGTTTTATTTACTTCCTTGAAACAGGTTTAGAGAAAAGTGTATGAATGTCTGTGTCTCAGAGAACACATTTTTCTAGCTTTACTAGCTAAGTTTCTCAAACACACTAGTCTATGCTACATTCATTCTGGGGGTCCATGCCTTAAATGCATTTTATATTGGGATTATTTATAGCTCAGCTCCCTTGAAGATAAATTTGAAATGCACAAGTAGAGATATCAAGTTTAGGATCAAGGGTCAATGTAATTATTTAACCGTTCATTAGGATACAGATAACACCTGCCAGGGTTAAAAAAGGACAGGGAAACAGCAGGACCAGTTACAACTATTTCAGTCCTCCCATACTGTGGTCATGGTTTGGCATATTTTATTTATTATTTTTGTCTTTTGCCTTGCCCCAATGAATTCGGGAGTTTTTAATATTTAACAATAAAAGTTAAATTTGAGTTCTATGTTAGTTGTGTAATAAATATGAAGACATAGTGGTCATATTATCACTCTGTTCTGCCATTCTTTCTGGTGTAGTTTCTAGCCCAGTGATATTAAGTAGGGATGAGCGATTGTGTCAACAATTGTTATCGAGTCGATAGCCGATATCGGTAATAATCATGTCAATAGTCGATAGTCGATAACAGATTATCGCTGATGACCATTAAAGTCTATGGGAGAGGAACAACAGCTTCATTCTTACACCCAAACAGGTGAGAAGAAGCTGGAATTAACATTCACAACATCAAACTGGATATGTGCTACATCTTAGGCAAGACAATTAGGTTATAAAAGTCACAGAAAAAAATAAATAGGCTAAAATAATTCATTATGTTCAATGGCTAACCGAAAACATGAGGACGGCATAGCCACAGCGGGTACAGCGGTAGCAGCTGCAACGGGGCCCCTTTCACACAAAACAAGACACCAGTATTGGAAATGGCACATGGGAACTGGCAGGAGACCCCTATCACTTTTTGCACCAGGGACCAACATCTCGTCACATATGTGGTGGCAGCAAGAACGTCCCAACCGGGAACGCGGAGGTTCAGCTGGCAGGGCTCTAGGGGGTCCAGTTGGTCAACAAGCCCTGTCTCAAACTCCTGCATTCTACTGTCAATTTGTGTGGGTGGAACGAAATTGCTTATTTTTGATTTGGAACGTGGATCATGGAGGGTGGACACCCAGCAACCGCTGTACACTCAGAATAAAAAATGCTGGAAGAAACAAGTATTTGAACCACTATTTTAGTGAAATGACATTGACTATCCCTGTCCTTTAATGCAGCATGACCCCAAAATCCACATAGATGCCCTTATGGACCCTCAGAATAAAAAGTGCCGGAAGAAAGTATTATTTGAACCAATATTTTAGTGAAGTGGACATTGACTATCCATGTCCTACACCGCAACATGACCCTCAAACCTGCATGATCCACAGATTAAAAAGTGCCGGAAGAAAGCAGTCTTTGAACTACCATTTTAGTTGAACTGGACATTGACTATAATTGTCCTGGACCACAGCATGACCCTCAAACCTGCATGACCCACAGATTAAAAAGTGCCGGAAGAAAGTAGTCTTTGAACCACCATTTTAGTTGAACTGGACATTGGCTATACCTGTCCTGGACCACAGCATGACTCTCAAACCTGCATGACCCACAGATTAAAATGTGCCGGAAAAAGGAGTCTTTGAAACACCACTTTAGTTGAATTGGACATTGACTATCCCTGTACTGGACCACAGCATGACCCTCAAACCTGCATGACCCACAGATTAAAAAGTGCCAGAAGAAAGTAGTCTTTGAACCACCATTTCAGTTTAATTGGACATTGACTATACCTGTCCTGGACCACTTTTTTGAGCTGTTACGACAGCTATTGGGACGGCAGTCATAGGTGTTGCTCTGTAGTGAGATAGTGTAGGAAGGAAACTGAACAGGAAATGCAGTCGTATACATAAAACGAGGTCATGTGATTTTTGCAGCCAATGAGATCCATACACCGCCCACAGCTGACGTCGTATACCACCCCTCATTCCCCTCTATGCTCTGAGCTGATTGGCTGGCCGCCAAAATTACAGGAAGCGCTGTAAAAGGCGCAATTGTAAACGTGATAAAGATTATCTATAAGATTTTCACGGAAACTATTGCGTCAACGGGAAATTCAGATAAACGTAAAAACCGTGTCGATTTGAACTTATGTCGATAGTATCGCTCATCCCTAATATTAAGTTATTAATGATTGATATGACAACAGCCTGGTTGATTCTTTCCAATGATGACTAGCAGAAATATGAAGGTAAGGCTCTTGTGCAGGCTGTATTTCAAGGTAGAAATAGTGTTGCTTGAAAAGGTCCCTGTTTGGTTTGACACTATAAACCAAATTTGTAAAAAGAACCTTCTGGATATCCTGAACCCATTTTTTTCCTTTAATCCTTTATCTAACCCTATTCCTAACTGTACACTATCCTTACACTAAAATGGCAAACTCACAGTCCATCCAGTGCAGCATCTCTAATGTTTTGATTCAGCATCAATATCATGGCTAGTTCTCGTAACTAGGGATGAGCGATTATAATCGACAAAGATGAAATCGGCACGGTTTTAAGATTGATCGGAAATTTCCGATCACGCGATATTTTAGGTGAGAATCTGCGCATAATCTATTACTATCGCGCCATTTTCGGCGCTTCCTGTCATTTTGGCGGCCAGCAAATCAGCTTAGAGCATAGAGCAGGGTGAGCTACTTATATTAGGATACAGAAATTTGCTAGTAATGGCAGGTGTATTTCATAGGTGCAAAACCCACCTTTTATTATCCGTATAAATTTTGAATAGGTGTTTTTCACCTTGGCGCAGCCCATTTTTGTTCAAATACCCACCTTGTACATCTATTAGGATAGGGAAATTTGATAGTAATTGCAGGTGTATTTCATAGGTTCAAAACCCACCTTTTACTATCCGTATAAATTTTGAATAGGTGTTTTTCACTTTGGCGCAGCCCATTTTTGTACAAGGAGCCACCTTGTACTTATTTAGGATACAGAAATTTGCTATAATTGCAGGTGTATTTCATAGGTGCAAAACCCACCTTTTATTATCCGTATAAATTTTGAATAGGTGTTTTTCACCTTGGCGCAGCCCATTTTTGTTCAAATACCCACCTTGTACATATATTAGGATAGGGAAATTTGCTAGTAATTGCAGGTGTATTTCATAGGTTCAAAACCCACCTTTTACTATCCGTATAAATTTTGAATAGGTGTTTTTCACTTTGGGCAGCCATTTTTGTACAAAGACCCACCTTGTACTTTATATTAGGATACAGAAATTTGCTAGTAATTGCAGGTGTATTTCATAGGTGCAAAAACAACCTTTAATTATCCGTATACATTTTAAATATCTGTATTTCAATTTGGTGCGGCCCAGTTTTGTTCAAAGACCCACCTTGTACTTAAATTTGAATACAAAAATGTTGTGGTAACTGCTGTTGTATTTCATTGGTGCAAAACCCACCTTTTATTATCCGTATAACTTTTAAATAGCTGTATTGCACTTTGGTTCACCATGTTTTTTTCAATAGCCCCCTTGTACTTAAAATTTGGATACAGAAATTTTGTAGTTACTGTTGGTGTATTTCCTTGGTGCAAAAACCACCGTTTGTTATCCGTATAACTTTTAAATAGCTGTTAGAGATGGGCGAATTTCCCGAAATTCGTTTCGTTCACTTCGCCGAATTTCTCGGCAAAAAATAACTTCGTTCCGAATTACTTCGGCATGAAACTCGGTAAAAAACAGATAGTTCCAGGCTGCACACAGCCTGCAGGGTGCTCTAGTACTTTGTGACATGCTTAATATGCAGGGGAGCTTGGTTTGGTCTTCATACAATGTTGTTTTAGTATGACACGGGACATGACTGCCGCCGCTCTTAGAATCGCTTCACTATAAAATTCCCTGGGCACTTAAGAGGGCAAAACTGACCAAAAAAAATTAAGCGGGAATGTTGCCTGATAAAGTCATGCTAGAGAAAGCTGGAAAAAAACCAGCTGAGAGCTCAGGTGGCAAACATTAGTGACAGAGTGTGGAGGTGACGGGGCTTAGCCACAGCAGCATGAGGGTCAGAGAGTGGCACAATGACATTTGGAGGTGGCAAAACAGGAATAGGTCACAGAGTGGCACAAATTACACAGTGTGGAGGTCCGGCAGCAGCAGCATGAGGGCAGACAGTGGCACAATGACAAGTGTGTAGGTCACGGCCCGCCCGCCAAAGGCAGACAGGGCCAAAGAAAGGGGTTCCCCGACGAGAGTGGCACCAATGACTGTAACAGTGCGGCGTGACAGACGTATGCCGAGCGGTCCGACCGCCGACATCCGGGTGTGGATCCTCTGTGATCACGCAGGCGAAGGTGGTAGCTGGAGGACCACGCCAGGGAGTGGAGTCTTAAAGGGGCCCCTGGTCTTCGCCAGAGCCCGCCGCAAAGCGGGGTGGACTTGGCTGCGGGACCCCCAGGTTTACTACCCCTGGACGTGGCTACCTGCGGTGACAGCCGGGGTGCAAGACAGGACTCCAGGCGGTGGAATACAGGAACACAGGAACATGTACAGAGGATACAGGAGGGTTAAACGTACACATACCCCACAGGATACGGCAGGAACTGGACGGGTAAACACATCAGGTACAGACCAGGGAACACGGCAGGAACAGGAGAAGGGACATTTCTGGACAGGAACACGGCAGGATACAGGAGACACAGACACGACGGACGGACGGCCAGGAGCTCAGATGACAAAGAACTGGACCAGAATCCTAGGGGTTAAAGGCTCCAACAGCAGACCTGAGGATGCTGAGAAGGAGCTCAAGATTGGGAAGGCAGCTGGATCCAGCAAACACGAATGCCAATGAAAACTGACCCCAGAGTAGAGTACAAGAACCTTCCTCTTATAGCCAGAGGTCAGGGGTGAGAGGAAGGTGCATTTAGAACAGGAAACTATAAATAGCAGGAAAAGCTGACCGCCGCGCAACGCCTTAGGGAGGCACAGTGCACAGACAGGACCCTGGATAGCAACAAGATGTACAGGACAGGCAATAGTACATAGCAGAACACAGGCTGCTGGGAACCTCCTGCACACGGGAGCTCCTGCAGAAGACATGGCAGGCACGGACGGCCGACGGTCCAAGGCAGGGGACGCGGCAAGAAGACCGTGAACGTTTATAAACCTCCCCCCCCCCTCCCTCCCGCCTAAAAGCACCCTCGTCCCCTCCCAAAAATCAAAAACATGGCGTCCTCCATATAGGTCAGGGGCCCGCAACTTCTACGGGGGCAAACCCTCAAAAGCCAAGGTAACGGGCTGAATATAGCCAGTTATAGGGAAAAACTAGATAAGGAACCGTGCACGCTTGGAGGGGCAAAACATGCGGGCGGGGCACTAAGCCAAAATGGGAGGGGAAACCCTGGGCGGGCAGAGTATAGCCACAGGGGATTCAGAAGGCTCAGGGCCGAGACGTAAGCCACGGGGACTCAGAAGGCCTCAGGGCGGGACCGTAAGCCACGGGAGGACTCAGAAGGCTCAGGGCGGGACCGTAAGCACGGGGATCAGGAAGGCTCAGGGCCGGGACCCGTAAGCTTGGGGACTCATGAAGGCTCATGGCGGGGACGTAAGCCACGGGGAAACTCAGAAGGATCAGGGGCGGCGACCGTAAGCCACGGGGACTACAGAAGGCTCAGGGGGCATATTGGGACCGATGAGCCAGGCCAAAACTTAAGCTCTCGGGCTGGACATGAGCCAGGCCTCAAACGTAAGCTCTGGAGCTGAAGACTCAATGAGCTAGGCCAACGTAAGTCTCTGGGCTGGGAACCAGAGCTAGGCCTAACGTTAAGCCTCTGGGCTGGACCATGAGCTTGGCCTATACGTAAGCTCTGGGATGGGACCATGCGCTAGGAAGAAACGTAAGCTCTGGGCTTTGGCGGGGGGGGGAACATGAGGCTAGGTCCAAAACGTAAGCTCTGGGTGGACATGCAGCCTAGAGACCACAACGTAAGCTTGGGACTGGACCAGGAGTTAGGCCAAACGTAAGCTCTGGGCTGCTGACCATGAGCATAGGCCAAACGTCTTAAGCTCTGGGCTGGACCATGAGCTAGGCCAAACGCGGGTTGCTCTGGGCTGGACACATGAGTCAGGCCAAACGGGTGCTCTGGCTGGACATGAGTCTAGGCCAACACGGGTGCTCTGGGCTGGACCCGCATGAGCTAGCGCCAAAAAAACGGGTGCTCTAAGCTGGACCATGAGCTAGGCAACTGGGGTAGACGACTCTAGACGAGGCACAGGGGTCACCCCGGCGGGATACAATGGTCAAGTTCATACCTGTAACAGTGCGGCGCTGAACAGACGTTATAGCAACGAGGCGCGATAACCGCCGACAAATCCGGTGTGGGGTTCCTCTGTGCATACCGCAGGAGAAGGTGGTTGCTGAGAAGGAGGACCACGCCACGGCGTGTGGAGTCTAAGGGGCCCATGGTATTCGCAGAGCACGCCTGCAAAGAGGGATGGACTTTGGCTGCGGGGACCCCCATGGGCAACTACCCATGACGTGGCTACCTGCGGTCGACAGCACGGGGTGCAAGGACAGGAATCCCAGGCGGTGACATTACCAGGAATCACAGTGGAAAACATGTACAGAAGGATAACAGGCGGGTTAAAACGTAAACATAGCACACACAGGGATACGGCAGGAATGGACGGGATAAACACATAGGTACAGACCAGGGGAACAGGCCATGAACAGGAGAAGCCACATACTGGACAGGAACACGGCAGGATTCAGGAGCACAGACACGGACGGGCCTCTCCCATCAGGCTACGGACATGGAGCTCAGATGACTCAAACGACTCTTGGACCAGACATCTCAGGGGTTATAAAGGCTCCAAAACAGCAGAACTGAGGATGCTTTTGGCAGCGAGCTCAAGAGGGAAGCAGCTGGACACAGCACACAACAGACTGCAATGAACTGACCAGGAGTAGAGACAAGAACTTCCTCTTAGAGGCCAGAGGTAGGGGGTGAAGAGGAAGGTGCATAGAACAGGAAACTATAAATAGGGCAGGAAGCTGCCCGCGCGCACGCCTTAGGCGGCACAGTGCACAGACAGGACCCATGGAAGCGCAACAAGACTGGACGGACACGGCAAGTACATAGCAGAACACAGGCTGATGGGACCCCTGCAAGGGTAGCCCTGCAGAGATGGACTCGGCAACGGACCAGGGCCGACTGGTCAAAGGCAGGGACCCGCGGGCTAATATCCGTGACAGTACCACCACCTCAAAGCCCCTCACTCCCCCTCCAAATCACAAACATGGACGTTCCATCATAGGTCAGGGGCCCGCCACGTCGACGGGGGCCACCCCAAAACCAAGGTACGGGCGGAATATAGCCAGTATAGGGAAAATCTAAAACTAGATAAGGAAGTGCACGGAGAGGAAAACATGCGGCATGGCACTAGCCAAAAATGGGAGAGGGGATACCCAGGGAGGGCAGTAAGCCACAGGGACTCAGAAGCTCAGGGTATGAGGACGTAAGCAACCGGGGGGGACTCAGAAGGCTCAGGGCGGGAAGTTAAAGCCCAACGGGGACTCGAAAGGACTCCAGGGTGTGGACCGTTAAGCCTCGGGACCTTCAGATGGCTCAGGGCGGGGACCGTAAAGCCACGGGGACTCCGAAGGCTCAGGGAGGGACCGTAAGCCACGGGAGGACTCAGGAAGGCTCAGGGCGGCGACCTGTAAGCACGGGGAAATCAGTAGGCTCAGGGCGGGGGACCGTAAGACACGGGGACTTAGAAGGTCAGGGCGGCGACCGTAAGCACACGGGGACTCAAGACAGGCTCAGGGTCGGGGACCGTAACCACGGGGACTCAGATAGGCTCCAGGGCGGGACCATGAGACAGGCCAAACGTAAGCTATGGGTTGGACCATGAGCCAGGCCCAAACGTAAGCTCCTGGGCTGGACTCTATGAGCTAGGCCAAACGGAAGCTCTGGGACTGGACCATGAGCTAGGCCAACAGTATAGCTATGGGCTGGACCATGAAGCGTAGGGCCAAACATAAGCTCTGGGCTGGCCATGAGCTAGGCCAAAAAAGTAAGCTCTTGGGTCTGGACCATGGAGCTTAGGAGAAACGTTAGCTCTGGGACTGGACATGAGCTACGGCCAAACGGAATCGTGTCTGGGCGGACAATGAGCTAGGCCAAACGGGGTGCTTCTGGGCTGGACCATGAGCTAGGCCAAACGGCGTGCTTGGGGACTGGACCATGAGCTAGGCACCAAAACGGGCTGCTTGGGCTGGACCATGAGCTAGGCCACAACGGGAAACGGGTGCTCTTAAGCTGGGAACCCAATGAGCTGGCAACTGGTGTATGTAGACGATCTAGACGAGGGCAAGGGGTCACCACCAGGCGGGGATCCATGGTCAAGTTCATACTTGTAACCTAGTGCGGCGCCTGATCAGACGTATGCCGAGGCGACCGATCGCGCGAGAGAACCCGCCGACATTTCTGGGTGTTGATCCTCTGTGATCACGCAGGCGAGGTGTAGCTGGCGGACAGCCAGGGCAGGTGGAGTCCTAGGGGCCCACTGGTCTTCGACCAGAGCCCAGCACGCAAAGCGGGATGGCACTGCGCGGGACCAACCCAGGTCACTAATCCCTGACGTGGCTACCTGCGGTGGACAGCAGGGGTGCAGTCAGGAATCCAGGCGGTGGAATACACGGAACACAGGAAAATGTGACAGCAGGATAACAGGAGGGTTAAAGTAACATACCACCTACAGGAATACGGCAGGACTGGGAAAGCGGTAACCACATCAGGTACAGGACCAGGGAACCACGGCAGGAACAGGAGAGCACATTCAGGACAGGAACACGGCAGGATACAGGAAGACAAAGAGACACGACGGCCTGTATCCACGGGAGGCCAGGAGCTCAGATGACAAAGACACTGGGACCAGCATCTCAGGGTTAATGGCTCCAACAGGCAGACCTGAGATGCTGGCAGGAGCCTCAAACAGAATGGGAGACAGCTGGACACAGCAACAGACTGCAATGAACTGACCCACGGAGTTACAGACAAGAACTTCCTCTTATAGCCAGAGGTCAGGGAGTGAAGAACGAAGTGCATAGAACAGGAAACTATAAATAGGCAGGAAGCTTCCGCTGCGCACGCCTTAGGAGGCACAGTGCACCAGACAGGACCCAGGAACAGCAACAAGACGGGACGGGACCACGGCAAGTACATAAGCAAGGAACACAGGCTGCTGGACCCCTGCACAGGGAAGCCCCAATACAGAAGACATGGCTAGGCACGGACTCAGGCGGACGGTCCAAGGCAGGGGGATCCGCCGGCAAGAAACCGTGACAATGACATTCTGGAGGTGGCAAAAATAGACAGGAATAGGTCTCACAGCAGCTGGCACAAGTGACACAAGTGTGAGGTCACTGGGCAGCAAGCGAATGAGGTCAGACAGTGGCACAATGACAGAGTGTGTAGGTCACGGCATAAGCCACAGCGCAGATGAGTCAGGACAGTGCAGCACAATTGACACATGTGTGTTAGGTCACGGCAGCAGACACAGAGAAGGCATGAGGTCAGACAGGGGGCAACAATGACACAGAGTGGTGTTAGGTCACGGATAAAGCAGCAGCATATGGGTCAGGCCAGTGGAACAAGGGAATCTTGGTAGGTCGGCAAAAAAAACAGGAGTAAGGCCACAGAGTGGCACAATGACAGAGTGTTGAGTTTGACGGCATCAACAGCAGCAGCAGCAAAAGGGGGTTTAGGGGTTTACACAATGGGAAAAGGTGTAGGTACGGGCCCTCCGCCCCCAGCCCGCAGCATGAGGTTTAAAACAGTGGACCTGGGCCGTGGTTTGGTCCCACGAGCAGCAGCCTGAGGTCAGGCGGGCACAAAGACATTTTTGGAAAAGGGGGCAAAAAAAAGGAGTTTGGCCCAAAAAAGTTGGGACAATGCAAAAAGTTTTTGAGTGGGCGGCCTCAACACAAAGCAGCCAGCATGGGGGGTCAGACAGGGGGCCCCCCCCCCCCCCCCAATGACACAGTGTGTAGGTAAAAGAGCGCCACCCGCAAAACAGCATGGGTCAGGGCAGTGGACAAATGACACAGTGGGGTAGGGCACGGCAAACCGCGCATGAAGTCAGGGAAAGGGGGCAAAAGACATTCTGGAGGTGGCAAAAAAAAGGTAGTAGGCCAAGAGTGGGTCAATGACAACAGTTGGGGTCACGGCAGGGAGCCCAGCAGCAGCAAGAGGGCAGACAAAATGGGCAAATGAAAACAGTGTGTAGGTCCCCGGCAGCAGCGGGATGAGGTCAGGCCAAAAGGGGACAATGACATTTTGGAGGGGGGGCCAAAAAAAAGGGGGTAGGGCCCCAGAGGGGGACAAAGACCAATTTTTGTAGGTTTACGGCAGCGGCCCCAAACGCAGCATGAAATTTAGACAGTGGGGACAATGGGCACAGGTTTTTGTAGGTCACGGCAGCAAACCCCCGCAGCAGCATGAAAGGGCAGACAGTGGCCAAAAATGGGCAATTTGGAGGTGGGCCAAAAAAAAAAAAAGTAGGCCAAAAAAGTAGACAATTTACCCCAGTGTTGAGTTGACGGATCAAAAAGCAAAGGGAGCCCGCATGAGGTTTAGACCCGTGGCCAATGACGGTGTGTAGGTCACGGCATTTACCACCAGCAGCAGCATGAGGTCCGACCCGGGCACAATTTACACCCGGGGTGTAGGTTCCCCGGGGGCCGCGCATGAGGTCAGGCCGTGGGACAATGACATTCTGGAGGTGGGGCCCAAAAAAAACAGGGGTAGGCCACAGAGTTGGGGGCAATGACCCCATGTGGGATCATTTAGCAGCCACGGGAAACAGATGAGGGGAGAAAAGGGAAAAAAGGGCACAGGTGTAGGGGACGGCCGCGCCCGCATGAGGTTTAAGGGAGTGGGCACAATGACATTTGGAGGTGGGGGAAAAAAAAGGAGGAGGGGGCCACCGGTGGGAAAAATGGGCACAAATGTGGAGGGGGCACGGAAACAGCCCCCAGCAAGCAGATGAGGTCAAAACAGTGGCACCAAAGGCACAGTGTGTAGGTTTACGGCAGCGCCCAGCAGCAGGGATGAGGGGCAGGCAGTGGCACAAATGACATTCTGGAGGTGGCAAAAAATACAAGGGGAAAAGGGGGAGGGGAAAAAGGCCCCCGAGTGGGGACCAATAAACCAAAAGGTGGAGGGCCGGCAGCAGTCACAGCAGCAGCATTGGGGGTCAGACAATGGCACAAACAGAGGTGGGGTGGGGGGCAATACCCTCCCTGGTAAAAATGGTTGGGGGCGATGGGGAAAAAAACGTCAAAAAGATTTTGTGGCATAGGCGGGGGGGGGGCGGCATCGAAAAGTGGCTGAGGCAGGGTTTTTTTGAACCCAGACTCATTTCTCACAGTTTGGGTGAGGCGTCATGGCTGAAGTATTTTGGACGCAAGGCTTTGGGTGGGGTGGAAAAACCTGGCGATTTTTCGGGCCCGATTTATCCTTTACAAAAGGGGCCCGTCGTTCCACAAATTTCCCCTGGACAAGCGGGTTTTTCCCCTTTGGGGTTTTCGGGTGGCCCCCGCCCCACTGAACACCCGCTCTGATGCCACATACCCGGGGGGCAGGGGCAGCTTCTCCCCTGCAAACTCGGGCAAGTTTTCGGCCCTACATCCAAATTTGGCCCGCCAGTAGTCCAGCGGGATCTTCAATTGGGGGGGCAGAGTGCTCCCAAGTAGGGCCCCCCACATGTTGGTTCAGGGAAAGCTCCGGTCCCTGCTGCTGGCGACTACCCTCCCCTTTCTAGGGGGTGAAAAGGGAAGTGCTAAACCCGTGGGCTCCAGGGGCTTAGGTTTTCTGTGATGGAGCTGGGGACTGCTCCTACCCCCCCACCTTCACCCAAGGGAAACCGCGGGGGGTAGTACGTGAGCGCTGGAGGGAACCCCCCCCCTAGACCTGTCAGAGGGGGACATGGGCCCCATATAGGGAGCGGGGCCCAACCCGAAATTTGGGAAGGGTTTCCCTATAGTTTTTGAGTTTGTCTCCCTCTCAAAAAGGGGTTGGGGAAAAAGGGTCCCCTTTTGGAAATGGTTTGCGAGGGGGGCCCCAATTTGGGTGGAGAGCCCGGAAAGAACATCCCTTCCGGTTTCTGATTCGGCTGTCACTAGCCGGCAAAAAAAAGGGGATGCTGCGGGCCTCTGCACAAGTGACTCCCCAGGGGCCCCCCTGGCCTCCCTTTCCATGTTAACTGCCACGGTGCTTGGGGGTCATCTGCCTCGTCTTCCCCATCTCCATCTCCTCCTCCATTGCTCCTTTCTCCCCCTTCTTGTCACCCCGGGGAGGAAAATCCCCTATTTTTACCAGACAAAAGTTCTGTCCAATGTTTCCCCCTCCTCCTCCATTTTTAGTCCCCCCCCCGGACCCCATTTTTG
>JAODAL010028102.1:0-53864 GCA_025379985.1 Phyllomedusa bahiana
GTAATATAGTAGTCTCTGGGGTACGGTGTGTAATGTAATCTCTGGAATGCAGTATTTAATGTAATCTCTGGAGTACAGTGAATAATGTAATGTAATCTTGGGGGTACAGTGAGTAATGTAATCTCTGGAGTACAGCATGTAATGTAGTAATCTCTGGAGTACAGTGTGTAATGTAATCTCTGGCGTATGGTGTTATGTAATCTCTGGAGTACAGTGAGTAATGAAATCTCTGGGGTACGGTGTGTAATGTAGTAATATCTGGGGTACAGTGTGTAATGTAATCTCTGGGGTACAGTTTGTAATGTAATCTCTGGGGTATGGTGTAATGTAATCTCTGGAGTACAGTGAGTAATGTAATTAATTTCTAGGGTTCAGTGTGTAATATAATAAATTTTTGGAGTACAGTAAATTATATTATTTCTTGAGTACAATGTGCAAGTCATGTCTAAGGTACAGTTAGTAATGTAATTTCTGTGGCTCCCATGTGTAATATAATTAATTTCTGGGGTGCAGTGAGTGATGTTTTTTCTGGTGTATGGTATGCAATAAAATACATTTTGGTGTACAGTATGTGACATAAGTGGTTCCTAGGGGTACAGTGAGATTGGGTTCTTTTATTTTCCTCATTCTGTTATGTGTATTACAAATTTAGAGTAGTGACACGGGAAGAGGGGGGTGGGGGTCTAAGTGAAATTTGCTGCATTACGCAACAAGGGGAAATATTGTAGGTGGGCTGGTTCGACTTCATTGTCAGTGCTGCTTTTTAGTCCCAGTCCGGCCCGAAACTTCAGTAATAATCAAACTGTAGTGTTAAGTTAACAACAGTGACAACAAAATAGATGTGTATAATTTGATATACTATATGTTTGAATCACCATAGAATGTTGTGGCGCCTACAGTGGGTACGTAAAGTATTCAGACCCCTTTAAGTTTTTCACCCTTTGTTTCATTGCAACTATTTGGTAAGATCAAAAAGTTACATTTTTTTGCTCATTAATGTACACTCTGTACCCAATCTTGAAAATAAAAAAACAGAAATGTAGATATTTTTGCAAATTTATTACACAACAAGAAAAACTGAAATATCACATGATCTCAAGTATTCAGAACCTTTTCTCAGTATTGATGCAACAAGTTTTCACACCTGGATTTTGGATCCTCTGCTATTTTTCCTTGCAGATCTTCTCCAGTTCTGTCAGGATGGATGGTGAACGTTGGTGGACAGCCATTTTCAAGTCTCTCCAGAGATGCTCAATTGGGTTTAGGTCAGGGCTCTGGCTGGGCCAGTCAAGATTGGACACAGAGTTGTTCTGAAGTCACTGCTTTGTTATTTTAGCTGTGTGCTTAGGGTCATTGTCTTGTTGGAAGATGAACCTTTCCCCCAGTCTGAGGTCCAGAGCACTGTGGAAGAGGTTTTCATCCAGGATATGTCTATACTTGGCCCCATTCATCTTTCCTTCAACTGCAACCAGTCGTCCTGTCCCTGCAGCTGAAAAACACCCCCATAGCATGATACTGTTACCATATTTCACTGTTGGGATTGTACTGGGCAGGTGATGAGCAGGGCCTGGTTTTCTCCACATACCGCTTACAATTAACACCAAAAAGTTCAATCTTCATCTCATCAGACCAGAGAATCTTATTTCTCATAGTCTGGGATTCCTTTACGTGTTTTTTTGTAAACAGTATGCAGGCTTTCATATGTCTTGCACTGAGGAGAGGCTTCCGTCGGCACACTCTGCCATAAAGCCCCAACTGGTGGAGGGCTGCAGTGATAGTTGACTTTTTGGAACTTTCTCCCATCTCCCTACTGCATCTCTGGAGCTCAGCCACAGTGATCTTGGGGTTCTTCTTTACCTTTCTTACCAAGGCTCTTCTCCCACGATTGCGTAGTTTGGCTTGATGACCAGATCGAGGAAGAGTTATGGTCGTTCCAAACTTCTTCCATTATGGAGGCCACTGTGCTCTTAGGAACCTTGAGTTGTGCAGACATTTTTTTGTAACCTTGGCCAGATCTGTGCCTTGCCACAATTCTGTCTCAGAGCTCCTTAGACCTCATGATGCTCATGTGCTCAGTTAATGGTGACAGATTTTTAAACAAGCAAACCACAAAAATATAACAAAAACCATCAACACTTCAAATAAAGCTCTCTCTGGTTAGCTCAGATTCTGAAGGTCAGCATCATAAAGACAGAGGAAAAAAGTCTACACAATCTTCTCACATTTATGTTTTTCATTCACATACTGTCATTATATCCCACAGCACTGCAAAGGAGACTATCATTATTTACAATGGCCCCTGTCCCATTAGGGATTAAAGTCTAAATTCCAGATTGACCTCTATGTTTTGTGAGGGAAACCAAAGTATCCGGAGGAAACCCATGCAAACATGACAAGGCAACAGTGCTAAAATAGCCACCATATAGCCCAGACCAAGAGTTTGAGATACAAAGACAATCTCTACATTAAGGGTTTACCAAAGTCCATCACTTGGGATACACTCCAGAAGGTACTAATGAAAATTTTCTCTAGACTAGTAGACCATCAACATCTTATCTATGAATTAGAAAACAGAACATTTGACCCAAGCCATTAAAACAGATCTGCCAAAGAATTTTTATCTGTAGACGGAGCATATACTATAGCATACCAGATCACCTGTAGACCTTTAGTATGAGAATACCAACATAACTATATTTTAAGATTTCAACACTCAACAAAGAATGGTTCCTTAAACTATTTACCACAGCATTAGATCAAAAGCAATTTCAATACCAATGGTCATTTCCCTTAATAAAAATATAATCAGAGCATGTCAAAGATTATACGTCAAGAACATCTACAGAAAGCAAACACCTATGCAAGAAATTTGCTATATTTCAGGAATCCTAAAGCTTCCTTGATCTGACCAATCTCTAGATCACCTCTATGGGAAACAGCATCCAATAAGAATGGTATAGATTGCATAAGACAAAAACTCTAGTGACTTCAACTGTCTGTACCTTAGTTTTAAAAGTAGGGACCTTCACACTTATAGATTTTCCCTGCAACTCTTCACAAATTGTTTCCTCTCACTATTTATTTGTAATCTACTATTTATTTTGAATCTTGACCCCCATCCCAATGTTATCTGCTTCAAACACTAGTGAAAGTCTGTGTAGAAATAACATATTTATTTGGATTTGGACTATTCTCTTCCTGTGATAGATCCCTCCCTGCATTCTAAGCATTTATGGGTAGCTATATTTAGGGGAAGTTTACAACTTCCCTGAAAAATGTCAACATGGCCCTTTCTAGACTTCTTAGTCCTCTGCAGGCATCTTCAGCACTATTGTAATAAAAAATAGAACTTTGTTGTCTTTTATAACTGGTCAATAAGGTTTCGATGTATGTTTTTCATATGACTTTAAAGGACAAGTATAAAATGGGCTCTAGACAGATACACATAATCTAGACTTGCCAAAGGTTCCCAACATTTATTATCAATACTTTTTTTTATAGAAATGGCACATATAGGGTCATTTTCCATAATCCTAATTTCGCTATAACTAATTTTGTTCTTTCTGTAGATTATTGCGAGGGCATCAGTTGAGCCAGATTGTAACCAACCAAGGTAGTCACAGGAAACAATAAAATAAAATATGTATGAAACACAGGACTTAAAAGGCACTCACCAATAGATGACTAAGCTTAAAGGAAACAAGTCAGACATTAGCAGAGACACAGATGAGGATGATACTATAAATAAAATCAATCTAGATGCAACACACAAGAACTATCCTTAGCTCACTCTTCCTAAAAAGTTCCCTAGATTTTCTTTTATGCTAACCCTAACAACATACACCACTGACCCTCTCTGTCCCAGAAAAAATCTCTAGAGACATCTATAAGCTGCTACTGACCCTAACACAAACAAGAGGACATTAAGACCCAGATATACCAAGACCGAACACAAATATACCAATACTGCCAATTTCACATAAACTCCAGGAATAATCCGAGTAGGACTAACCTCACAAAACTAGACAGAACAAGCTAGTCAAATGTTCAAAATTCTGGATTATTAGATACAGAGTACATAGCATATCACTAGAAACAATCATACAGGACAGACAATACTATCCCCACCAAAACAAAGGAACTTGATAGCAGCAAGCATGATCAGCAGATCTGCCGTAATAGAAACATAATAGATAGTTAATATACAACTGCCCCAAACAAACTAATAGGGAGAAGATTTCTGCTATTTTTCCACTTCCTACATAATGCTCTAAATCCTTTCTATCCTTTTTATACAACTAAAGTTACGTAGTAACTTGAGATAGATTTCCCTTTTGAACACAAAACTAAAAATATATGTGGTTCTACTTCTACAGCACAGAAACAAGCTTCTGCCATTTTTATAAGTGCATATCAGATGTGGTGGACCCATATTAAACCTATTAAGTAATCTATTAAGTCTTAATGGTATACAGTTCTGGACATCACATGTAAATTCTGAAACACTCCTTCAGTATTCCTATTGAAAATGATTATAAAGCAACAAACATACAGTACAGTCGATGCTTCTTTTTGTAAGAGCCAATCCATAAATCCCCCATCTCTAGAGGCTCTATTATATTGCGAAAATAACAGCTAGCGCTAAACATTCCTTATTGAAATTCCACAATATTGGGAACCTTAGCAAAATATTGCACCTCTTCGAACTACCGCCAACCTTCACTTGTAGTGACGTTTCTAGTTAAAATAAAACTTTAACATTTCGGCTTGAAGGTATTTTATGTGTTTTATGCTGTGGATTTTTCTGAGTGACCAAATCATACCATTACTGCTGGTAGATCTGCAAAAGCAAAAGCAATAAATTGCCAGTTGTTGATTTTTCTGCAGATCCATCGGTCAATAGAAAATATCCACAACAATTTGAAATGTTTTTTGCAGCCCTTCATTTTTCATGGTTTTGGGTTTTTTAAAAAAACCTCAATTATTTAATAATAACTATATGGGTTTTCCAAAAACTTATAAAGAACAGGGTTTTTTGAAAAATGGTTAAATTTACCCAAAGGCTGAATTTGGGGGAGAAAGTAAAGGGGATCGTTCGTGTGTCTCTCTATTAATCTTTGTGGAACTTATACTAATAGCAAAGTTTGTACATTTAGAGAGATTGGCTGTAATTAGTGTACTTTAAAAAACAAGAAAAAAATTTTTGGAATTATTTATTGTTAGTTGTAATGTACTATTTTATTTTTTAAATTTATAAAGCTTAGGTCACTTTTATGAGTTTTTGGGACCAATTTTATTGAAAAAGGGGGAGTGTTCGCTGCGGGTCATAGATTTAGCGAATTTTTAGTTTCAAAGCACAATTCAGGCCCCATTAAAACGATTTTAAAAAAAAATTTGGGCTTCTTTTTTCCAGTAGTAATGCGCCTGGTTTTGCCATACAAAAATCATAAAATATGTAGAGGGGGGTATAAATTGTGTGCGACAACGCCTCCGAAAAGCCCCCCCATTTTTAGGGACATTAAAAGTTGGGGGCCCCTTTTTAAAAGCCCCCTCATTTTGCAGAGGGGGCCGCTCATACCAACCCAAACACCTGGCCCCCGGTTTTTGGGGGTGAAAGGACGGGTAAGGTACTGGCGCAACCATGTACTTTCGTGGGGCCCTAAGGGAAAGTTTTAATGGCGTCTTTTTTGGACCATATTTTCGGGGATTATTTAACCCCTTTCAAAAATGGCTGAAGTTTCAGTTTCCAAAAAATTGGGGAATTCAATTTTGTCTTTTTTGGGGAAAACTTTTGATTAACCCCGCTGTTTTTTTGTATTTTCGCGGGGAAAGTGAAAGGGCAATGGGAGCCCGGGCCCGAGGGTTTTGGGGGTTTTGCACTGGTCAGCCCGTAAATTCTAAAAAACCAGTTTTTGATAGGGGAACGCGACAGGTATGTAATGTTATATGCCTTTTGAAAATCACTCAAAAAAATTAATGTAAAAAATAAATTTTAATTTAAACCAAAAAAATTATTTGAATAAAAAGGGAAAATTTAAAACAAAAAAAAAAACAAAAAACCCAAAAACAAAACACAACAGTATTTTAAAATAAAGCCCAAAAAATTTAATTAAATGGGTTTCCCAAAAAACCCCGCAGGGAAAGGAAACCCTTTTTTAATTTTCTATGCCCGAAAAAAAAACTTTTCCACTTTTTTAACTAGCAAATACCACTAAAACCTGTCTACACTTTCCTTTTCTAAAATGCTGGGTTCACAAGTTCCATTACTTCATTCATTACAGCATGTGTTTAATTTTTTTTACAGTGTTTATTTATGATTTTAATAAAAAATCCAAAAGAACAAAAACAAAAATTCCCCCCAAGGCTGTGAATTTTACAGAAAAAAATCAAGTTTTTATATCCCGAAGAGTAAAATAGTAGAAAAGTTTTCAAAACTTCACAGTATCTTGTAAGCAAGCAATACATACTCATACTCCATTCATCCATGGGGTAGAGAAGGAGATACAAAATAAGGACATGGGGGAAAGGAGAAGGAAACTAGTGCTCTAATCCTCAGAGCCCACAAACAGTTCACGCAGAGGCCTGTATACATAGGTCCCAAATAAGATTGATTCCATGAGGAACACCCCTAGCCGCAAAGGTAAGCTTATATAAAGACA
Organism: Phyllomedusa bahiana; assembly: GCA_025379985.1. Lineage (NCBI taxonomy): Eukaryota > Metazoa > Chordata > Amphibia > Anura > Hylidae > Phyllomedusa > Phyllomedusa bahiana. The sequence continues at coordinate 6,660 of JAODAL010028102.1, forward strand.
AATCACTGTTAACCAGTTGCATGCAATGCAAAGTGAAGGCTTGTTTTGGTGGTTCCCAATTCAATAAGATACTTTTCCTGGTTTAAAACAACAGTAAACAATCTAAAATTCTTTTGAACTTAGTGGGTAGAAGATCATTGACCGAGCCCAGCAAGCTATGTTCTGGCGCACACACTCCAGGCAGCCCCAGCTTAGTTTTAATAAAGCTATGAATATTGGTCAAGAGACTCTTAAAATTGTAGAGTACAATATAATATGAAACCAAGTGCCTCATGCTCCCATACATCTAGAACAAGTAGCCACTTGCCACTGACTCCATTTGCCCACATGCCTGAAGCACCCCACTCCCAAATTGAGTATGACAGTTGTGGCATAATTTAAAATACAGAAAAAAAGCTGAATTAGGAAAATGAAAGGAGTGCTAAAGATCTCCGAAAGATCGAAAGACTCCTTTTTGATAAAGTTGTTCTAAATACCTAATCCCTTTTTAGGGCCAAATCAACTCCGGCAAGGACACCAGCTCTGAAAGTTTTGAATTTCTCCATAATGGAAGACAAAGGTACCACAAGCCATCCCAACCTCTCTCTCCCAAGACCACTACAAAGGATTTCCATGCAGCTACAGTACCAATAGAACAAACAGCGTTATCCCTCTGCGTCACCGCAGCCCAGTAAGAGAGCACAGGCTGACAATGTCACTAACACCTGAAGAGTCCAACACAGAAGGAGTCCCTGCTCACAACACAATCCGCGCGCTTGAAAGCCCAGGACAAGAACGCCAGTTTACCCGGTAAGTAGAGCGCATTATGCAGGGGGGCAATGCGGGCTCCGTTACTCCATTACAGGTTGCAGTCCAGGCCGCAGTGGACCTCACCGTCACCACCTCTTGTAAATTCAGCACAGGCGGCAGTAGAGAACCAGGTCCTCTACTTCTGATCCGACTACTCAGCTGGAGAGTGCCCTGGCAGATGATCCTCATAATTGCCACTATGCCACCCTTCCAACCAGATAACCATGCTTTAAAGGCTGCAAGCACCAACAGAGCTGGATCCACAATATCCACAGAAATGTAACACCATCAAAGATATGTAGAAGCTTCAGGGTACAAGTGGTAGACTGAAGGGACAAAAAATCTCTGATAATGGAGTGATGGAGCAGGCTAATTGCAGGATAACTTAGGAGCTCAGAACAGGCAAATCACCAGGCAATGACAGTCAGGCAATGCCCATACAGCATGAATGTATTAACTGCATCAAAAAAGCACGCAGAAAATGCATACATTAACAAAAATGCAATAAAGATGCATACAGCAAAACACGTGCATTTCTAAAAAATAAAAAGACAAGGAGTTATTTTTAATGCAGGTGGATTTGTAATTAATTGTAGTCTCGAACACAGGGGAGATTTGGGTTAATTTTTAAAACTAAACAGAGTTCCTCTTACATTTCATCTAGTGCTCTGAAAGAATGAAAGCGGCGCTTTGATTGGTTGCTATGGGCAACAAAGAAAGTCTTAGACCAAGACAGTTTTTACACATGTCCCCCTATGTGTATTTTTATTGCTTGCATTTTTTGACGAGGTTGAAAAACACAGCAAAAATGTAGCTAATCCAAATTATAAAATACTAATACTGTATATACTCGAGTATAAACCGAGTTTTTCAGCACAATAAATGTGCTGAAAAATCTCCCCTCGGCTTATACTGGTGTCACTGTCGGCGCTCTGGCGCTGCGATGGCCCGTGCGCCGACAGGGACGCTTCAGTTATATGCGGCTCCTCAGGGAGCGCATATAACTGATTGCCGAGTGAGCGCACAGTGTCCGGGCGCTGCGCTGGCCCGGGCACTGTCCGCGATCCCTTCACCTAAATGCGACTCCTCCGGAGCACATATAGGTGAAGGGATACCACTGCGGCGCAGAGAGCGAGCGCTCCGCGCTCCTCGGTCTTCCCGGCACAGACGGGTGACGTCATCAGGCCGCGAACGCAGCGTGATGACACACGCTGCCTGTGACGGAAACTCCGGACAGCCGCGAGTCTGCGACTGCCCGGAGTTTCATTCACAGGCAGCGTGTGTTAGCACGCTGCGTTCGCGGCCTGATGATGTCACCCGCCTGTGCCGGGAAGACTGAGGAGCGCGCCCAGGAGACGGAGTAGCGGGGATCCAGGTAAGTGATTGTTTTTTTATTTTGCCTATTATTGCCTACAGCCTGCCTAAACCTGCCCTATACCTGCCAACAGCCGGCCCTATATCTGCCTACAGCTCCCTACAGCTGCCTATACCTGCCCTATACCTGCCTACAGCCGGCCCTATACCTGCCCTATACCTGCCTACGGCCGGCCCTACACCTGCCCTATACCTGCCTACAGCTGTCTATACCTGCCCTATACCTGCCTACAGCTGGCCCTATACCTGCCCTATACCTGCCTACAGCTGGCCCTATACCTGCCCTATACCTGCCAACAGCCGGCCCTATACCTGCCCTATACCTGCCTACAGCTGCCTATACCTGCCCTATACCTGTCTACAGCTGCCGATACCTGCCCTATACCTGCCTACAGCCGGCCCTATACCTGCCCTATACCTGCCTATACCCTGCCTACAGCCTGCCCTATACCTGCCTACAGCCTGCCCTATACCTGCCTATGGGGCCATATACCTGCCTATTACCTGCCTATGGGGCCATATACCTGCCTATTACCTGCCTATGGGGCCATATACCTGCCTATTACCTGCGTATGGGGCCATATACCTGCCTATAATCTGCTTATGGGGGACATATAACTGCCTATTACATGCCTATGGGGCCATATACGTGCCTTTTGGGACATATACCTGCCTATACCTGCATATAGGGCCATATATCTGCCTATAATTGCCAATGAGGGACATTAAACTGCCAATGTAATTTTATTGGTATCCATTTTTATTTTTAAAATTTACCAGTAGCCGCTGCATTTTCTACCCTAGGCTTATACTCGAGTCAATACGTTTTCCCGTTTTTTGGGGCATAAGTAGGTGCCTCGGCTTATACTCGGGTCGGCTTATACTCGAGTATATACGGTATATGGGTATTAGCCAGTCTTATACATATTGTTATACACACTCTTATTTACTTATAAGGTCTGTTGTCTAATTTTAATCCCACTATCACTGAAGCTTATCAAAACATAACTTTTATTTTGAACAAATAATACCATAATAAGGTTGAAAAAGCAAGTAGATAGATATAACAAAAACAAGAATAAAAGATATCCATAACCCATCATAACCAATAATCACATACAACCTAAGGGCAAAACCACTGCATATAATAGCAAACGTGATCAAGAAAGGTGTACAATAAAGGCAAAAATACTATAAAAGACCATTTTTCAACTCAGAATTGAACTCTTGCATTGAAGGAGAAGCCGGTCAGGCACTGAATGCATTTTTTACTATTTATAAATAAAAGGTAAAAAAAATAAAAAAATAATTCCCCTGTTTCTTTTTAAACATAATCTTTAATATTTTGTTCTAGTTAAACATTAGGGGCCAATGTTGAAAATGTCTAGGTCAAAAAATTAACTTTGTTGTCATGAAACCCAATCATAGCTCCCCTTTTTTTAAAGGGGTCTGGAAAAATTAGGGGATGTTGATTGGTTTTCTAGGGCAACAAAGTGAGTTTTAGGCCTAGACAGTTTTCATACAAGTGGCCCTATCTGTCTAAAAAGAGGTTGTACAGGACAAGAAAAACATGAGGGCTGAGTGCCATATTTCACATGGTGTGTGGTGCTGAAGCTCAGTTCCATTCCTCCACAAACATGTCTGCCCTCACCTCCTGTCTCTTTCCCCGTCTTGTAGATTGAAACCCTCGGGGTAGGGGCCTCTCTCCCCCCTTTTCGTGCCCAAATTTTCTTAAACACTTTCTTGTATTAGTTTTTTCTTATTTTTAGTATGTAACCAGGCTCGGATGGGCCCCCGGGGGTCGTTGATACCCCGGGGGCCCCCCCCCAGCCGCTGTGGGCCCCGGAGGCAGTGCCGTCCTCCCCCGGGGGCCCCGGCGAGGGATCGGTCACGGACGCCCGGGGCCCGCTTCCCCGGGGCCCAGAGACCGGCCCCGGGGGTTGGGGACTAATTCCCCGGCTCCCGGGCTGCGGGGGTGTCCGGACACAGCGCCCCCCTAGCGCGCTTCCCCTATCTCCCCGGCAGGGAAGCGCTAGGCCTTCAGCCTGCCGGGCGCCGGCCCCTCTGCTGACGTGGCGGCGCGGGGGACGTCACTTTTACCGCGCCCCCTATGCAGGCGGCAGTACGGAGCCGGCGGGGCCAGCGGAGCCGAGCCAGGTAAGTGGCTGGGTGTTGTTTTTTTTTTTTTTTTTAATACTACAAAGGGGGGGGGGGGGCCCTGGCTACAAGGGGGACCCTGGGTACAAGGGGGTCCCTGGCTACAAGAGGTCCCTGGCTCAAGGGGGCCCTGGCTACAAGGGGGCGGCCCTGCTACAAGGGGGGGGGGCCCGGACTAAAGGTGGTCCCTGGCTACAAGGGGGTCCCATGGGTAAAGGGGGGCCCTGTACTAAAGGGGGCCCTGGCTACAAGGGGTCCCTGGCCTACAAGGGGTCAGGGTCCGCCACAGCAATTTCAGGGCCCAACAGCTGAAGCACCTGGCCCCCCCACCCCTGTAAACCCCGCCCCCAGAACCCGATCTCCGCAACCCCGCCCCCAGCAAAAAAAACGGCCTCTAGGGACAAAAAATGCCCCCATATTACCACATAATACAGTGTGCCATAAAAGACTGTAATGGTAGAGTACCAATAGCAAGTGAGTCACATATCTGTCTGTTTCACACATCATAGACACAGGGCTAAATAGCGTCCACCCAAATCCCCCTCCACCCGACATACAATATCCATCCCACCTCCACCCACATACCAAATCCCCCTCCAGCCACATACAATATCCCCCGCCACCACATACAATATCCCCTCCACCCACATACAATATCCCCCCTCCACCCACATCACAATATCCTCCCTCTCAACCCACATACACTATCCCCCACCACCCACATACAATATCCTCCCCCCAACACCCACCTACAATATCCACCTCCACCCACATACAAATATCCCCTCCACCCAATACAACTATCCCCCTCCCACCCCATACAATAATCCTCCCTCCAACCCACATACAAAAATATCCCCCTCCACCCCACATACAATATCTCCCCCACCGCACATACAATATCTCCATCCACCCACATACAATACCCCTTCCACCGACATACAATATCCCCCCGCCACCCACATACAATATCCCCTCTCCACCCACATACAATATCCCACCTCCCACCCCCATTACAATATCCTCCTCACCACCCACAGTACAATATCCCCCTCCACCCACATACAGATAATCCCCCTCCATGTTTCCCATATGGTCACCACTATCTAAGGCAACACTCCACACCACCTTCTACAAACTTAAATCACCAGCAAGAAAGGTAGTGACCATCCTAGAACAACCACCTCAAGGGTATAAACGCTACAACACCGCCACATAGAGGAACCACTAGAGGGAGCAGACAAACCGAGCTCAGATATAACATACAAAGCAACCACTGCCACATAGATGCCATAAGAGGACAACACCAGCTCAGGTACATCACATTACAGTAAAATACAGCCGCTGATCCAATTTAGAAAGCAAAATAACCCCTGAAATCAGAACTCACCGGAGATGTACATATACTCTGAGAGGAGTCGAGTTCTCTTCTCCTCATCGATCGTTCTCTTTTTCCCCTTCTCTCTGCATCCGTTCCACGCCGCATGAGGACTTGTCCCGCCACCAACTCATCCCTAGCAGAAATTATAACACAAATATCTTTAGAATCACCCTCAATTTTCCAAGCATTTCTTTACCTATTCCCACCTCTGTCCAAACTTCCCAGGGGTGGGAGAGCGGGTACAAGCCATAACTTAGAGGCCTAAACCTAAGGGGTTGAGGTGGGGAGAGGAACTAACCCCCACTGGAGACAATGCTACAGCTATGGGCTGATCCCCTAACAATTATATACCAGGTAGGCTTTAGACAAATGGGCAAAGGTCCCGGTAATTAGATTCGCTCCTATTTTAGTTTAAAAAAAGGTCGACACCGCTGGATAATTGGTATGGGGGGAACAGCCCCAGGTAGGTTGGTGGGTACCTAGCCATGAGGTCCCCTTCCTAGTTTGTAGGCGGGCGACCACGGCCTCCTTTAGAGGTTAGGTGGAGTCAGGGCCCTCCTTTAAGAGGTAGTTAGAGTCCAGGGCCCTCCCTTTAGAGGTACAGAGTTAGAGTCAGGGCCCTCCTTAGAGGTTAAGGTAGATGTCAGGGCCCCCCTTTAGATTGTCATAGGTAAGTCAGGGCCCCCTTTAGATATAATGCAGCCCAGGGCCCCCTTTTGTTATAGGCAGCGCCAGGGACTCGCCCTTTATTAGAGATAGGCAGCGCAGGCGACCCCCTTTAGAGATAGGCAGCGCAGGACCCCCTTTAGTGATAGGCAGCAGGACCCCCCTTTAGTGATAAGCACGCCAGGTCCCCCTTTAGAGATAGGCAGTGCCAGGGACCCCCTTTAGCGACAGGCATCAGGGCCTCCACTTTAGTGGAAGGCAGTCACCAGACCCCCCTTTAGTGGATAGGCATAGCGCAGGGGACCCCCCTTTAGTGATAGGCAGCGCCAAGGACCCCCCATTAGTGATAGGCAGTCAGGGCCCCCCTTTAGTAGATAGGCAGCGCCAGGACCCCCTATACGTGATAGGCAGTCAGGTGACCCCCCTTTAGTGACTAGGCATGCGCCAGTGGACCCCCTTTAGTGATAGGCTGCGCCAGGTGACCCCTTAGTGATAGGCCGGTCAGGACCCCCTTTAGTGATAGGCAGCAGGGCCCCCTTTAGTGATAGGCAGTCGGGCCCCCTTTATGATAGCAGCTGCCAGGGACCCCCTTTAGTGATAGGCTGTGGCCATGGACCCCCCCTTTTAGTTATAGGCAAGTGCCAGGACCCCCTTTAGTGACTAGGCAGCGGAGCATCCCACCCAAGGGACCCCCTTTAGTGATAGGCAGAGCCAGGGAACCCAAGGCCGACACACACACATAGTATCTCATCTAGAGCAGAGGGGGTACACACACACTACACGTATATCTATGATGGGCAGTCAGGGCCAATATCTCTCTTTACACACACATAGTGTAGGCAGCGCACCCCTTACACGTCGCAAAGGCAGTCACAGGTGCCCTCCTTACGTGATAGGCAGAAGGCCCAGGATCTCGCCCTTCAAGTGACATAGGCAGTCAGGGCCCTCCCTCTCTTCTAAGTGATAGGCAGATCAGGGCCAGCCCCCTTTAGGGATAGGCAGTTCAGCGCCCCCTTTAGTGATAGGCTCGTCGTGTCCAAGGTCCCCCTTTAGAGATAGCAGCATGTGAGCCACGCAAGTATAATTATCAAAAAAAACAAATCTCAATCACTGTACCTGAGGACCTCGGGTCCCGCGCGCTCCGAGCTGCCGCCGGCTCCTGCCACCCTGCATAGCGCGCGGGCGTGGGGAAGTGACGTCACCCGCCACCCGCAGCCGCCTAGTCAGCAGTCAGGGGCCAGGGGCGCCCGGCAGGCTGAAGCCCAAACCCTTCAGCCTGCGGGAGAGGATAGCCGGAGCGCAGCTGCTATGTGGCCGCTGTGCCTGCCGTCGACAAGGTACAACCTACACCGCGCAGTCATCGCCCCCCGGGAGCCAGGGGACATTACTCCCCCCAGCTCCCCGCGGCCGGTCTCTGGGCCGCTCGGACGCAGGAGCCCCCGGGCGAGTTTTACAGAGACGGATTGCGCGCCTGGGCCCCGGGGAGCGACGGCACTGCCATCCGGGGCCCCCCGTCAACTCGGGGCCCACAATGTGGGCCAGGCGGAAGCCTGGTTCGCGGCCGCCGCCGCAAGCGGCCCCCGCTAGCTGCCGTGAGGAATAAGGGGCCCCGCTTTGCCGCGGGCCTCCCATTACTCCTCTGTACCGGTGCCACCATGGATAATATAGATCACTCGGGAGCTACCGGTCCTGTAAGTACCCGCCGCGTACGAGAATGGCGGCCCTATTAGGCACCAGGGGTCCCCCGGCATACAAAGGCGGGTCCTCGGCTAAAGGGGGCCTGGCTACAAAGCGGGGGGGCCCTGGCCTACATCAAAGTTGGTGCCCTGACTAAAGGGTCTATCTTCACCTGATCTACAAGATGGGGGCCACTTGGCTACAAAGGAGGGGGGGGCCCTGACTAAAGGTGGACCCTGGCTACAATAGGGGCCCTACAAAAGGTGGGTCCCTGGCATACAAGGGTCCCTGGCTACAGGGGGACTGCCCCTGACCTAAATAGCGGGGGGTCCCCTGGCTACAAGGTGGGTCCCTGGCTTACAAGGGAGGCCACTGGTCTACACGGTGGGGTCCCTGACTAAAAGAGAGTAGTCCCCAGTGGCTACAAAGGGGTGGCACCCTGGCTACAGGGGGCCCTGACTACAAGGGGGGCCACATGTACAAAGGTGGTCCCTGGCTACAAGGGGGTCCTGGCTACAAGGGGGCCCTACTAAAGGGGGGCCCTAACTAAAGGGAGGGCCCCTGGCTACAAGGGGGCAGGCCCTTGACTAAAGTGGTCCATGGCTATAAGGGGGTCCATGCTAACAAGGGGGCCCTGACTAAATGGTACCTGGCTACAAGGGCCCTTGGCTACAAGGGGGGGCCCTGACTCAAGGGGGTCCCTGGCTACAAAGGGGGCCCTGACTAAAGGGGGGCCCTGATCTGCAAGGAGGGGGCCTCTGGCTACAAGGGGGATCCCTAGGCTCACAAGGCTAGGCACCTTGGCTACAAGGGGGCCCTGACTAAAGCGTCCCTGGCTACAAGGGGGGGCCCTGACTCATAGGTGGTCCCTCGGCTACACAGGGGGACCTGACTAAATGGGGTCCCTGGCAACAAGGGGGTCCTGGCTACAAGGGGGCCGCTGACTAAAGGGGTCCTGGCTACAAGGGGCCCTGACAAATTGGGTCCCTACTACCCAAGGGGGCCCTGGGGCCTACAAGGGGGGGGGGGCCCTGCACACAAGGGGGGTCCCTGGCTACAAGGCGGTTCCCTTGGCTCCCAAGGGGTCCTGGCTACATAGGTGGGGGGCCTGGTACAAGGGGTCCCTGCCTACAAGGGGGGTCCGACTACAAGGGCGGAAGCGAATACCTGACTATACAAGCGGGGTCCCTCGTATATAGACGTAGGTGGGGGTGAGTAGGACCCATGAGAGGACACACAAGATAGGGGGGCCTATACACTACAAGCGAGGGCGGCCCTGACCTATCAAGGTCGGTCCCTGGCTACCTAAAGGTATGAGGGACACCCTTGACTCACAAGTGCTCACCTGGCTTATAAGGGGTGCCCTGACTATCAAGGCGGTCCACTGCTATAAAGGAATCCCTATTCATCCAAGGGGCAGGTCCCTGGGCTACAAGGGCAGCTCCCCCTTCCACTACACGCTCTAGGGGGGTCCTGGCAGCACAAAAGGGGTCACTGGATTTCCAAGGGGGGGAACGGGGCGGCCCTGACTTAGCAAAAGGGGACCCTCACTATCATGGGTCATGGCTACAAGGCGGGTCCCTGCTACAAACGGGGGTCCCTGCTATCAAAGGGGGGCACTGACTACAATGGGTCTCCCGGCTACCTACAGGGGTTCCCTGGCTACAAAGGGGGTCCCTTGAGCTACAAGGGTGGCCGTGACTACAAAAATGGGACACCTGACTACTCCAAAGGGGTTCCCTGACAAAAGGGGGCCCTGACAATACAAAAGGGGGACCTGCTACCTCTAAAGGGGCATCCTGACTAGCGGAAGAGCGGGGGCCCACGCCAACTACCAAGGGGGTGCGCCTAGACTACACAATGGGGGACACTGGCTACCGTATAGGGACGCTTTGATACCCACAGGGGCCCTGACTACAAAGGGGCCAGGCTACTAAATACTAATAGGGGCCCTAGGCTAAATACTACAGTAAATTAAAGGGGGGCCCCTGACTTACTGAACAATAGCTTTTGTAAAGGAGGCCATAACTACCTGTATACTACATGACTAGAACACCTAACTGCCATGCGAATCTACTATAGCAGGAATTAAATGAAGTTATAATTATTAATGGGAAGCCTAACTGACCGTATACTTCATAAAGGGGGGTACATAACTATTGGGAGAATAGTGTAAGGAAACTAATATAATAATGATTAAATTAATATATAATGAAGAGGAATAAGAAATTTGTTTGTAGGAATTGTATAAAGAAGTTAGTCACTATGTAAAAAAAATAATACCCAATTAGGGTTAATTGGGACTCTAAGGTTTGGCTGTAAAAGATCACTACAACCCCCTGGGAAAGTTGTACAGAGTTGGGAATAGATAAAGACGTGCTGGAAAACTGAGGATTCTAAGATATTTGTGTGTAATATCTGCAGGGAGGAGCTGTGGCCGGGACAAGTCATCATGATGGTGCGGAACGGATGCAGAAGAAAAGGGAATAAGAACGACTCAAGAGAAGAGAACGACTCATCAGATATGATATCTCCAGTGAGTCCCTGATTTTACTTCTATATTGGATCAGTGCTGTATTCACTGTAATGTGATGTGACCTGAGCTGGTTTCTGACCTCTATGTGGTCTCTATATGGTGGTGGTGTAGGTTATACCTGAGCTGGTGTCAGATCACTATGTGGTCTCTATATGGCAGTGTTGTAGGTTATACCTGAGCGGGTGTCTGACCACTATGTGGTCTCAATATGGCGGTGTTGTAGGTTATACCTGAGCTGGTGTCTGAGCTCTATGTGGTCTCGATATTGCGGTTTTGTAGGTTATACCTGAGCTGGTGTCTGATGTCTATGTGGTCTCCATATTGCGGTGTTGTAGGTTATACATGAGCTGGTGTCTGACCTCTATGTGGTCTCTATATGGAGGTGTTGTAGGTTATACCTGAGCCGGTGTCTGACCTCTATGTGGTCTTTATATGGCGGTGTTGTAGGTTATATCGGCACCGGTCTAATGCCAGCGTACATGTGGCCCTGATTGACCCTGTGATCGGAGTTGGACTGTTACTTCTTGCTGGTGTATATTTTAGAAGGTTGTGAGGTGCTTGACCAAGGGAAACAGTGGGGGATATGGATGTGGGTGGATATTGTATGTGGGTGGAGGGGGATATTGTATGTGGGTGGAGGGGATATTGTATGTGGGTGGAGGGAGATATTGTATGTGGGGTGGGGGGATATGGATGGAACTACTTAGCCCTGTGTCTATGATATGTTAGACTGTGACATATGTGTGACTCTCTTGCTATTGTACTACACAATACAGTTCTGTTTCGCACACTGTATTGTGTAGTACAATGGGCGCAATTATGTCCGAAAGGTCGGTAATATTTTCATGTACAGTAGGGTGGGCCCCCGAAGATCAACTCCCCTGTGGGCCCCAGACCCCTCAGTCCGACACTGTATGTAACCCCCTCGAAAGTACAGCGCCCTGGAATCAATGGCACTTTAAAATACTTAATAATTATAATAATTTCAATGAAGCTAAGCAGCAATACCCAGACACAATCAATGGTAATAACGCTGTTTCTGTAGAAAATGCAGACATATATTTGTTTTAAAGACTTTGCTAGGAGCTCCTTTAACAGTATGAGACTTACAAACAGTGATTTCATAACTGAACGTTGCTAAATCAGTAGAGTTTTTTGTTTTATCATACATATAGAGAATTATGAATGTAGCATAATAGATTGCATGTATCAATTTAATGGATAGCGATCATCTGTTATACATACATTTTCTTAATATCTGCAAATAGAACTTTATTGTTTTATGTTTTAATTATAACACACTATGCTTGTCACGATTCGCAGTAGTGGATCTACTGGACCACCGCAAGCGATGGTGTTAACCGCACCAGGGAGCGGAATCTAAGTAGGTCCCGGTTTTCACCAGAGCCCGCCTCAAAGCGGGATGGACTTGCTGCGGCGGGAGTCAACCAGGTCGCTACCCCTGACGTGACTTGCTTGCGGAGGCAGCCGAGGTATAGTGTGGTACAAAATCGTCAGGCAGGCTCGTAGTCGAGGACAGGCAGCAATGGTTCGTGGTCGAGGGATGGAGGCAAAAGGTACGGTACACAGTAATCAGAACAGACTCAGGAACCACTTTCTCAATAGGTAATGGCACTAAAGATCCGGCGGGGAGTGGCGGAAGCATGCAGGTAATATAGAGGCAGCGCCCAGCAATAGCTAATTACCGGCGCACTGGCCCTTTAAATTTCACAGAGCCAGCGCGCGCCCTATAGAACGGGGAAGCGCGCGACGGGAAGCGGGAGGAACCTGAAAGACAGGAGCGTGGCCGGGTGAGTTAAACTGTGCAGGGGAGCGAGTGCGCCCGATACGCGGACCGCAGCGCCACTCGCTCCTGAAGCCGGGGGGACGCCAGAAGCCCGAATGCGCCTGCAGCCCAACCGGAGGGCTGCGGGAGCGCTCGTGACAGTCCCCCCCCCTTTGGGCCTCCCCCTGCCTCTGGATCGGAGGAACTTCTGCACTAGTTCACGGTCCAGAATGTTCTTCTCTGGCTCCCAAGATCTCTCCTCAGGCCCGAATACCTCCTAATCATCGAGAAAATGTCATCTCCCCCTAACAGACTTAATAGCTGGGATCTCTTTAACCACATTGGAGGCTACGGCTTCAGAAGAGGGGGGGCAACTTTCCGGGAGAACACGACAGGCTTCAGTAGAGAGACATGAAAGGAATTCGGGATCTGCATGGTGGGTGGGAGCCGGAGTTTATAGGCCACAGGATTAATACGCTTTAACACCTCAAAGGGCCCCAGGAAGCGTGGACCAAGTTTGTAACTGGGTAATTTCAGCCGGACAAATTTGGCGGACAGCCATACTTCGTCTCCAGGAGCAAAGGTCGGAGCCGGTCTCCTCTTTTTGTCCGCCTGGATTTTCATGCGGGCAGCAGCGCGCTGCCGGGAAAGACAATTCTGACCCCAAATAACAGATATATCGTGAACCACGGCATCCACCAAGGGGACCTCGGAGGCTGAGGGCAGAGGGAGAGGAAGGTGGGGATGCCGTCCATAGACCATAAAGAAGGGAGACGTGCCCGAGGCTTCTGAGCCCAGCGAATTATAAGAGAATTTGGCCCAGGGTAATAGGCTGGACGAATCATCCTGGCGAGCCGAGACAAATGGCGCAAGTAGCCACCCAGAACCTGATTGACCCTCTCCACTTGGCCGTTAGGTTGCGGGTGGTATGCTGAGGAAAAATCGAACTTCACCCACAATCGAGAGCAGAGTGCAAGCCAAAACTTCGAAACAAACTGAACCCCGTGGTCAGAGACGATGTCCCGAGGCAGGCCGTGCAGGCGGAAAATGTGTGAGAAGAAGAGAGTGACAAGGCGAGGTGCGGATGGTAACCCGGGCAACGGAACAAAGTGCGACATCTTCGAGAATCTATCAGTAATGACCCAAATCACGGTGTTACCCAAAGAGGGGGGAAGGTCGGTGATAAAGTATATCGCCACATGAGTCCATGGTATACTGGGAGTCGGCAGGGGTTGCAGCAAGCTGGACGCACTATGGCGAGGCATTTTATCACAGGCACAAGAAGCGCAGGCTTCCACAAACTCCCAAGTATTTTTAGCCAGACCCGGCCACCAGTAGAATCAGGAGATCAACTGATACGACCTCCGGGCCCCAGGATGCCCAGCCACCAGTGAGCAATGACACCATTTCAGGACTCTCCTACGTAGAGAAGGCCGCACGTACGTCTTGCCGGGAGGTATCTGCTGGCGGAGAACCGGTGCTGCCTGGATCAACCGCTCGGGAGGTATAATGTGTTGGAGCCGAGGCTCCTCTCCGGTGATGTCCGAGGCGCGTGAGAGGGCATCAGCCTTGACGTTTTTCTCTGCAGGGTGGAAGTGAATCCGGAAATCGAATTGCTAGAAGAAAAGGGACTATCGCGCCTGCCGGGCATTAAGGCGTTGAGCCGACTGGAGGAACTGGAGGTTCTTGTGGTCCGTAAATACATCGAAGGGATGACGAGCTTCCTCCAGTGGTTGACGCCATTCCTCCAGGGCCATCTTGATAGCAAGTAACTCCCGATCTCCAATAGCATAGTTCCTTTCTGCTGGTGAGAAGGTTTTGGAGAAGAATCCACAGGTGAGGGTATTCCTCTTGGGACCCTTCTGAGTAAGGACTGCCCCAGCACCCACAGAAGAGGCATCCACCTGCAGCGAGAAAGGCTTCTCGGGGTCAGGGCGTGACAAGATGGGTGCGGAAGCAAAGGCCGCCTTCAGTACAGAGAAGGCTTTTTCGTCCCCTGGTGGCCAACACTTCGGTTTTAGCTCTTCTTGGTAAAGGGCCCACGATCAGAAACCGCCAACGTAAAAAGTAAAGGATGAACTGCCGATAATAATTGGCAAATCCTAGAAAACGTTTTTTGGCCCGTAGGCCAACAGGTCGTGGCCATTGCAGGATTGCTGATAACTTGGGAGGGTCCATTTGTAGACCCTGGTCGGAGATGAAGGGCAGGCTGGATTGATGGAACAAGCATTTCTCAAGTTTCGCGTACAGGTGGTTATCGCGTAGACGCTGCAGAACCTGGCGCACCTGTGTTTGATGGGACCGGAGATCCGGAGAAAATATCAAGATATCGTCCAGGTATACGATGGCACAAGTATACAGCAGGTCCCTGAAGACATCAATTGACGAACTCCTGGAAGACCGGGGAGCAATTTCACAGGCCGAAGGGCATCCCGCAAAGGGATTCAAAGTGGCCGTCTCGGGTGTTGAAAGCTGTCTTCCACTCATCTCCCTTACGAATCCTGATGAAGTTGTACGCCCCTCGCAGATCCAACTTGGAAAAGAACCTGGCTCCTTGAAGACGGTCGAAGAGTTCTGAGATTAGCGGCAAGGGGTACCGGTTTTTCACGATAATCTTGTTAAGGCCCCAGTAGTCGATGCAGGGGCGGAGAGAACCATCCTTCTTCTGGACGAAGAAAATCCCGGCACCAGCGGGTGAGGAGGACTTATGAATAAAGCCTTTTTGCAAGTTCTCCTGGATGTAGGCCGACATGACCTTGTTCTCGGGCACCGACAGCGGGTAGACCCTGCCCTTGGGAGGACTGGTCCCAGGCAGGAGATCAATGGGACAGTCATCGGGGCGATGAGGAGGAAGAGATTCGACCTGCTTTTCAGAGAAGACATCCATGTAGTCTTGGTATTCCATGGGCAGACCCGGCAGAGACCTGGAGAAATGCTGAGGAAAAGTGAGTCGCACTGGCCGAGGCACCACCAGGCAACGACTCCGGCAGTTGGGACCACAGCGCAACACTTCACCAGTCCTCCAGTTGAGCGTAGGGGCGTGGCGCTGCAGCCACGGGAGCCCCAGCAGGATCGCTGAGGAAGACCAGGGTAGAACGTAGAAGGTGATCATCTCCTTGTGTAGAGCCCCCCACATGGAGGGACACCGGCTTGGTCATATACCGGATAGCGTCACTAAGGAGCTCCCCACTGACGGAGGATATCACCAAAGGCTTGTTCAGGCTGATTACTGGGAAATGGTACCGGGACACCAGATCAGCATGGATGAAGTTCAAGAGAAAAGCAGGCACCTGGAATACGAAACCGGAATCGGTCAAGACCTCTACTTCCATGGATAGACGTGGAGAGCAAGAATTCACATCCAGGGTTGCCTCTCAAACATGGCCTAGGTGTGGGCATTTTCCTGCCACAGAGGACGAAGTGGGCAACCATTTCGGAAGTGCTCCGGGCTGGCACAGTACAGGCACAATTTTTCAGCCCACCGACGGGACAACTCCTGCTCGGATAAGTGAACCCGATGCACCTGCATGGGCTCTTCACCGGACGGCAGGGGAAGCGGCAGCAGAGGCCTCTGAAAGACTGGGGCCAGTCGAGGCAGTCGGCGTGGCCGGGCTAGGTCACGTTCCTGGTGAAGTTCCTCTTGTCTCTCGACAAAGCGCACATCAATGCGGGTGGCCAGGTGGATCAGTTCGCTCAAGGAAGACGGGAGGTTTATAGCCGCTAGAGTGCCCTTAACTCTGCTGGAAAGATCCTTCTTAAAGGTGGCAGGGTCCAAAACTGCACCGCATAGTCACCGACCGAAGAGTCGCCCTGGCGCAGATTCAGGAGGGCGGTCTCTGCAGAGGATGCTCACGCTGGCTCTTCAAAGATGCTGCGGAACTCGGAAAGGAAGGCCTGCATGTCCGCAGTCACCGGGTCGCTCCTGTCCTAAAGGGGTGTTGCCCAAGCCAAGGCCTTTCCGGACAGTAGGCTGACCACGAACACCACCTTAGCACACTCCGTGGAGAATTGATCAACCATTAATTCAATGTGCATAGAGCACTGGGTAATGAATCCCCTGCAGAGTTTAGGGTCCCCCCTCAAACTTGGACGGTAATGGCAGTCGAAGCTTGGGGCCCATTGTTGCTGGTGGAGACGTCGCAATGGGAGGAGAGAGCGCCTACTGTTGGTAGGCCAGGAGCTGTTGCAACATAGCGGTCAACTGATTCAGCTGCTGTGCTTGATGTGTGATTTGTTGCGACTGCTCGGTCACGATTGCTGTGAGGTCTGTGTCACCAGGCAGCGGTAGCTTGGCGGGATCCATGGCCGGATCTTACTGTCACGATTCGGAGTGGATCCACTGGACCACCATAAGCGATGGTGTTAGCCGCGCCAGGAAGCGGAATCTAAGTAGGTCCCGGTTTTCACCAGAGCCCATCGCAAAGTGGGATGGACTTGCTGCGGCGGGAGTCTAACAGCTCACTACCCCTGATGTCACTTGTTTGCGGAGGCAGCCAAGGTTTAGCGTGGTACAGAATTGTCAGGCAGGCTCATAGTCGGGGACAGGCGGTAAGGTCAGGACAGACGGCAAAGGTTTGTGGTCGAGGGACGGAGGCAAGAAGGTACGGTACACGGTAATCAAAACAGACTCAGGAAACGCTTTCTCAATAGGCAATGGCAGTAAAGATCCGGTGGGGAGTGGGCGGAAACGCCCAGGTAATATAGAGGCAGCGTCCGGCAATAGCCAATTACCTGCCGGGCAGCAGGAGGAACCAGACAGAGAGGAGCGTGGCCGGGTGAGTTAAACTGTGCAGGGGAGCGAGTGCGCCCGTGACCCGATACGCAGACCACGGCGCCACTAGCTCCTGAAGCCGGGGGGACGCCAGAAGTCTGAGTGCGGGCTGCGGGAGCGCTTGGGACAATGCTACTGTACTTATGGTTCAAAAGATGACATTTTACTCACAGTATGTTTTCTTTTCTTCTAGGAGAGATGAGGTTTTTTTTAAGCAATTTTATTGAAAAATTTAAATCTGCATCAGGATTTTCATGATTGTGTTTGCAAAATAATAGGACTAATTAAATGACATTATGTAATTTTCTGGAATGCTTTTATAATAGGTTGATTGGAGCTTCACCCACAAATTCCAAGAAAGCATTGTGCAAATGCTAAGTATGCATGTAAAGACTATTATTAAACTAGCCATACTTCTATAATCTTAAGAAGATTGCATAAACCAAAGTGACGTTTGTGGAAGGTGTGCAGTGCTTTTCTCAAGAAGGGAGGAGGGCAGAGTTAGAAGAAAACAAGCGCTATTTAGAAAACATCCTTCAGAGTTTATTTTTGAGATTCAGGGTGTCAACAAGACATTTTGACATTAAACATAAGCTGTCATTGTTTATTATCTTTTGTAGGTGTGTCCTGAAACTGGAAATCAGATTATTTCACTGTCAGACATTCAACCAAAAAGGTTTCTAGACGTTTATGTATGATATGCATATTGAATGATGGCCACACAAGACACAGACACTTTTGGTTGAACACTAACACCATGTAAATTGACTAAATTTGGGATTTTTTTCAACCACTTTTTATAGACTGAAGTCTGTGATACAATCAGCTGTTATGCTATATATGGGATCTTTTCTTCTTCCTGCTGCTTCTGGTGTTTTGTGCATGTACAGTTTTCCAAATGTCTGCATTATTGGTCAAAAGACAAAAGATCATCTTGAAAAAATGCAACTGTAAGCCAACTATATATGTTAAAATTAAGTTGCTTTAGATTTCTTTTTTAATGCAGATCTAAACATATATGACACACATGCTTTTCAATCTGCCATTAACTTTTGAAACAATATATACTTTGATATAGATCAGATACAGTCCCAGTCTCTGTATAAATATTAGTTTTTGACATGTAGGAAACGTTAATTCAAGACTTTTTCCAAATTAATTCCTCTTTTGATTTTTCTCTGAACAGGAGGTAAAATACACTTTATCTGCTCTGAGTGCACACAGGTTTCTCTGGTTACTGTCCTGCTCTCCCCTTCTCTCTTTAAACCTTGTCTTATCTGAGAGCAGGTGACATCACCACAGGACGGACGGCAGCTTGAGAATAGTGTGTGTTACTTTTGAGTGTTTACTTTGAGCTCTGAAGCTTTCTGCACTATAGCTTTCTGCTCTCATGTCAATGCAATTAGAAGAGCTATGGATCTGGAACTGATATACTAATTACTGCTATTAAACCACCCACAGCCTGACCAGAAAGAGCCAGGAAACATTAATCTAAAGCTGCTTTTGGCTTGAGACAACCCATTTAAGGACCAATTTGCATCTTTTGTCGGAAGGGCAGAAATAAGCTTGATCAATGTCCTGTGCTGCATGAAGCAAGGGCTCAGGTGTCTGATGCCAGTCAGAACTCTGCTTGAATGGCAAAAAATACACATACCTTAGATTGGAGCTGTTTTACCCCTTAGATGTGCAGTAAATAGTGACTATTGCATGCGAGTGGTTTTAGAGAGAGGTGGTTCCATTTCTCAAACCATTGGTACCCCCTGGGATATGTTTCCAGAGAGCCAATCAGTTTACATGGTAGACAGGGAACTGCTGAAGGAGGTCTGCCTTCTGTGTATACATTTTACACCCTGCCAAAGATTGGGTCCAGTAAGATGCGTGGTGTTACATTGAAAGGTAATGCATTTCATTTAAGTAATATGGTGTATTATATCAGCAACGTATGCTGAGGTCCCTTAATGGGACTAAAAAATAATAATTAAAAAAAAGTTATTAGAAAGACGTAAATAAAAATGCATAAAAAAAAAAACTTCGAACCAGCAGGCTTTGTTTAAAAAACAAAATGGAAACCTCCTTAAAGGGGTTGTCTCACTATAAGGATTGCTTTTTATGTTAAAGATCTTGCAAAAACAAGTCACTTTACAATATATGTCCATTAACAGTGTCCTAGCTATTCCTAGATATCCCCTCTTGTATGGGCTGCATCAGCTCCTCAGGTTGTTATAGCTACAGACCTGTTTGATCTCTCCTGATAGGCTGCCAGCACTAGTTACTATAGCCTCAGACCTGTCTTCTACTGCAGCCTAGTAGAAGACAGGAAACCCGCCCAGAATTCAAAATGAAACCAAGAAAACAGGACTGAGATAAGATGAATTAATGTAGTGAGACAACCCCTTTAAGGTCCATTTTGTGTTACGACATGACTGTACTTATAATTGCTCAACATAATGAACAGAAAACCTGAAGAAAACATTTTAAGTACAATCAATTTTGTGTCCCAAAAATGTTCTCATACATATATTATTTATCTCCTTATCTTATTCATCTATATAGCACTTTTATATTCTTCAGCGCTGTACAAAGGTTTTCATTATTCACATTGGTCCCTCTCCCCATTGGTGTTCACAGTCTATGTTCCAGATTAACCTATCAGTATGTTTTTGGAGTGTGGAGAAAACCGTAATACCCAGAGAAATCCGTGCAAACCTGGGGAGGACATACAAACTCCATAATTGTTATGCTGTAAATTCTCAAATTAGGGTTATTTTTTGGTGAGTCACAGAAATTGTATGAAAACAATGTGAAATAATTGAAATAAAATATGCATTTCTTTATTACTCAGTTGGCTACACTCCTACTTGTACTTGCCCTAAAGCCATTTGTACTTGCTGTCCTAACTGTTTACAGGTGTAGTCGACTCTGTGCTATAATATACACCCATACTTTGTTTACATTAGTATGCTGCCCTGCTTGTTAATGATAATAGGTGCTGGCACCTATTATTTTGCAATCCAGAAATGTGTTATCATATATTTACATATTTCTAAGAAAGGTGACACAGCTATTGCTGCTCTTCTCAGAATTGCCTTATTAATATTCTCTTCCTGCAGTTTTATTGTCCTCATTTTCATAATTGGATATCAGTATCAATTTTTGGATCTCTGCTCATCATTTTTTCTTCCTGCTTTTCAAGAGCCATAACTTTTTTGTACCTTTTGGTAAAATTGATCACAGCACATAATATACTAAGATATCCCCAAAAAGTATTTGTGGGATGGAATGTGAAAAAATGGGAGGTTTTATTTTTATGGATTTTGGTGACATAATATCTGTATTCTGCTAGGCGGTACAATTCCGGTGATATAAAATTTATATAGTTTTCACATTGTTTTACTACTTTATAAAAATAAAAAACTTAAAGGGGTTGTCTCACTACAAGAATTACTTTTTATGTTAAAGCTCTTGCAAAACAAATCACTTTGCAATATATGTCCATTAGCAGTCTCCTACCTATTCTGAGATATCCCCTTTTGTATGGGCTGCATCAGCTCCTCAGGTTGCTGTAGCTACAGACCTGTTTAATCTCTCATGATAGGCAGCCAGCACTGGTTGCTATAGCTACAGACCTGGCTTCTACTGCAGCCTAGTGGAAGCCAGTAAACACATCCCTGAATTCAAAATGAAACCAAGAAAACAGGACTGAGGTAAGATGAATCAATGTAGTGAGACAACCCCTTTAAAAGAGAAATCTTTTGGAAAGCCAATAACTCCCCCCTCCCTCCTGTTAAAGTTGTGTGATGTTTCTTTTTTTTTTTTTCAAGACAAGGTTTAGTTATAATAGGCCCCAATTTGGAGTGTGCATGATTTTTTTGATCCTCTTTAATCTAATCATTTCTCTAAGGTGGGATTACCAAAAACCACAATTCTAACATTTTTTTTTTTTTAACATCATTCACTGATATGATATTTTTCACAGATGTGAAAACACCTATTATATTTATGTCTTTTATTGCTTTTTTATATGGTAAATTGAAAAAGGATTTTTTTAATTATTAGTAATTGTTTTAAACAGTTTTTACATTTTTTTACAGTAATGTGCTACAGATTATAGGCATTTCAGTCATCTTCTTTTACATCTTGTCTATAGGGTATAATAACGGGAGGGAGCGAGGGGGGTGAAAAAGGCCATAACTGAGCGCAGCCCCACATTCTAATCATTAATACACCGCATGCCACTTTCCATTAGACCTACAATTCAAATCTGGTCTGTCTGGATGTCCTTTTATGTGGCCCGTAAGAGCCTTGACACAGGTAGCAGGGTTGGACAAAGTACAGACGAGGAAGGGCCAGCACTCCACTTTCCCTGGAGGGTGGTGCTAGCTCTTAGCAGAGTCAGCAACACCAGCACATGGAGCAGGAACTACACCTACACACCTGATGAGGCTCTTGAAGAAAATTAGTTGGACACATGTAATGTGGAACCATAATACTTCATCTGAAAATTTTATTGGGTGTATATTCTGCTTCAATGGACCTTTTGATTCTATTTGGAGGTACATATATGTTTTATTACAGATAACATACAACACTGAAAATTGTGGAATATACAATCACATTTAGATTAACGCTGTTCGAAGGTTTTGTGATGCTAGTGAAAAACAGTATCCTATATATTTTCATTTACAGTCTCTTCAGTGTGTCAATGGGCCAGCGCCATGGCACCGCTAAAGTGGATGATCAGATGGGGTCTCAGGGTTTTAAAATATTCACTGTCCAAAAATTTATAGATTATCCTGAGGATAGGCCATAAATTTTGTAAAGTTGTTTAACACCTATAAGGGTATGTGCACACAGCGTTTTCAACATATTGAAAAGCGCTGTGTAAAACTTATCCAAGCATGTACCTAAAGTGGTATGTGTTTGGATACGTTTTCTGTGCAGCAGAAACGCACCCTATAGTTTTAAATAGGGTGTCTGCTACGTAAAACCGATCAAGAATTGACATGTCAGTTCTTTGATCGGATCTGTTCTACGCATCCGAAAGACGCATGTAAAACACGTATCATCTGAACGATGATACATGTTTTACACTGCTTTCAATTGAAAATCACATTGAACATTATTGAATAAGTTTTGGGGTCTGTTTTGTGTGAACTTCTCCTTAGGGGTACGGAAAAGTGCATGTACCATATTAAATCTGCACTATGTGAACAGTTTCTAATCTTCTTTTTCTTTGATTTTATTATCATACTCTGTACTCTGTAGTGAAATAAAAGGAAGCTGAAACTGCAGTGACAGCAACTTTTTACATCCATAATTACTTGAATTTTGAATAGGCTATAAAACAAACAGCAGAAATGACACATAAACTAACAAGTTCGTGAGGATTGTATATCACATAAAGATGTAAGCATTGTCACCAACCTCTCCCAGTGACTAAATTCCTAAATTGGCAAGTCGCCTGTTATTCAGAGAGCTACTTGACAGCTGTATAGACTTATTTTTTATGCTTTAATTACTCTGTACTCCATAACTGATCCATCGTAACTTAAGTTAATTTACTTGGTGTGCGTCATTAATTCACTGCATAATTGTCTGTAACCTCGAAATGATATGCATGTCACATTATATCTTATATCCATGTTTTTTACTGCGGATTCCCAAATACTGTACTTAACAGTAATTTACAGGACTCAAGAGAGACATATTCCCATTGCTTATGCAGACTAATTTTAAAATTTTCATTTATTAACAGCAAAAGAAAACTTTTTGGGGTGTCTAATTGAAAAACCTGTAAAATGAACTTTTTTTTAGACCACTTTGTCTCTCTAATAAATCCCTCTGTACCATTTATTATGCTGCTTGTTACTACACTGTGATAATGACTAACAAAACCCCTTTTTTCTTTTGACTTTGTTAGTTTTTTTGGGCCCTTAACACTAGAGGGGGTGTTTAAAAGGGAATTTTAAGGTCGTTGATTTTTTTATCACCAAACTAACAAAACAATACTGTGTTTTGGTCAGCTCACCTGGTCGTAAAAATGAGTAGCCAACCCCAACTGATGAAGCCCCCGCAGAAAATCCAGAAAAAAAAGCAGGGAAAGGGAGGGTCCATGTAACACCCTGTAGATTCGTAGAAAAGGTTCAAAATTTTTTTTGAAAGCGATTAAAAAAAAAACCATAATAGTATAGCAAAAGCTCTAGCCAACCCTTTTGGGCCGAGTCCTTATTCATGGCACGATAAAACGGTAGTGTTCACGATTTATATAGCCCGGCCCTAGATCACATGACAGACATCACATGATCGGACTACACGGGTACGTATAATCATATGCACAAAATATAAAACAAACAAATAATGTATAAAAACAATGAAAGCGATATACAAAATACTATGTTAGTATTGGCTTATGAGATCATATCTCTTGTTTAATCCATCTGGAAGCCTGGTATCCAATCTAATTATCCACCAGGCTTCTCGTGCTAACAATTTCTTCTTAAAGTCACCGCCTCTCATAGGTCTCTTAATCCTTTCGATCCCCTGAAATGTCAAATCTGTGGTATCACCTAAATGGACATCGTGAAAATGTTTGGACACCATAGACTCCAATGTTAAGAGTCTTCCTGGCATCGGACATATGTCTACGGATACAAGTTTTTAATGGGCAGGACGTGCACACGACATATTGTTTACAACATGCCGTACATGTGACCAAATATACCACCGCGTATTACAGTTAATATACGACATCATATTATACATCCTACCTTGCGATATAGAATGGAACTCTTTTGATACCGATACATGGTTACATGTGATGCACTTTGAATGCCCACATTTATACATGTCCTTTGTAGTTAAGCAAGAATAATTGACTGATGTTTTTTCAGAGAAATATGCACTCGAAGATAACAAGATGTGCATGGAAATCCCAATCTTTTTCAAGCTAAATAACCCTGAATGTGATAACCTGTTTTGGTACTGTAACCAACCCTAACCCTCTTGGTCATCCTCCTTTTTATATACTGGTGCCCAAAACTATATACAATATTCTATTACTGTCACGAGCATCTATACTTCTTTTGATGTATCTCATTATTTTATCTGCTTTGTTTCCTATATATATATATATATATATATATATATATATATATATATATACATATATATATATAATCTTATTTGCCCTGTACAATTCCTTGTAATACTGTGTGAGAGCACATGGCAGATTTAAGGGTGTTTTCACACAGCGCAGTTTTGGTGCAGTTTTAACTGCGTGCCAGTTAAACTGACTTTATTACCAGCAAGATTTTTCACTTTTTCTAAACTGTTTGGAAAGTGAGTAATAATTAGTGTGTTTGTAATCCCAAGACTTCACATACAGTAATGATTACTTACTTGAAACACCTTTCTGAACAATTTAGACAACTGAAAGAAGCTTGCTGGTAATAAAGGCAGCTTAATTGGAGCACAGTTAAAACTGCCCAAAAAACTGCACTGTGTGAAAGCACCCTAATAGTCAGAAAATCAGGATAGTGTTTGAATGCACCTGTTTTTCTTTACTGTTTAGCTGTTCCATCATTGGAGCACAGCTATGATATTTAACTCCTGCTTAGGTGCAGTGCTTAAAGGGTGTTTGAGGTAGTCTGAAATCCACAACCTGTGTCATTAAGATCTGCTATTCTGACCCAAGCTAGCTGTGGTCTGTAACCATTGTATGCAGTCCCTGACAGAAGTTCTGTCGCTTATGCATTTTGTGGAAACCAAAGCTTATAACCTGACTTAAAAAATTCATCCATTGGTTTTAGGAAAGACTATATGAAAGCTGAAACCCTCCCAAACATGAGTCTCTTTTTAACAAAAATAAATTTGCTTCACTGCTGAAATATTGATCATGTAAGGAACACAGAAAGGTCAGATTTTGGCAAGATTAAAGTGTTTGTCGCTTGTCATATAATGCAACCCAATCCTAGTTTTCAGCCTCACTTTGCTCACTAATTTGATCGGTTAATTTTTTAGTGGGTGGTGTTATAAAAAGAACTCTGCACCAATGATCTTCACTTAAACTGCAACCTTGACCTCTGAACAACATGCCAAAATCCACCCTGCCAACCTAAGCCTTGATAAGGATCAAGAGGTGAAGACCAGATCCCTGACAGAGGTGGATGGCACCTTTAATGTGGTCTCAGTGTCAAGTAACTAAGAAGTAAAAAAAAAAGATTTGAAGAGACTGGAGATGGTTTTGACAAGCCAAGGTCGGTAGGCCCCACAAGACAACTGCTCAAGGACAGGAACGTTTGTTGCACGAAAATCAGAGCCAGCCCCTCTTCCACTTCAGCACAGCTCCAACAGGCCTGAATCACCTCAAAGTACCGGTGTAAAACTAGAAACAGTTTGGTAGGGATTCTGTCTCGAAATGGCATTTCATGGGCTCGAATCAGTGCCCAGAAAGCCAGAACCTAAAGAAAAGGCAATTAAAAAAACGTGTGCATTTGCTAAGTACCACAGCCTGCTAAACGGATGGACGCTCGGAAAAGTGCAGGGAAGGTGGATTTCTCTGATGAATCATCAATTGAATTAAACCACAGCTGCCGCAAATACTGAGGAGGACTACTTGGAGCCCGTATGGATCCAAAATTACACCCCAGAAAGTTAAGTTTGGTGGTGGAAAGATCACATGGTCATGGGGTTACATTCAGTATGGGGGTGTGCGAAACATTTGCAAGGTGGAAGGCAATATGAATAGCCTAAAATATCAAGAAGCATTAGCTACCTCTTACATTCCCTATCATTAGTGTTGAGCGATTTTTATCGAGAAAGTTGAAATCGGCAAGGTTTTTATGGTGATCGAAATTTCCAGATCATGCGATAATTAAGGTTAAAATCTGTGCTCATCTCTTTAAGATCGCGCCTTTTTCGGCGCTTCCTGTAAGTTTGGGGCCTGCAAAATCAAGATTAAAGAATTGAGCAGGGTGTGATGTTGTGTGCGAACGTTCCATGGACCTGGGAATGTGTATGGTTGCGATTGGCTGGAAAAATCACAGACCTCGTTTTTACATAGAACTAGCGTTTCCTGTTCTGACTCAGTTTGATCTTTCAGAGTCTCATAGGGATAGGACCTCGCGCTATCTTGCCTGTGGCCAAACAGACTCAGCGAAATTAGTCTATTTCTGCACATGAGCGAATACTCTACTATTACGCTGTGATCCTTCCAATTTAGTTAGATTTGAGTTTTGAAGTTTTTATGTTGTTAGCTAGAGGAATTATTTAAAGAAGCATCTAACGCTGTATAATTCAACGGCCGCATGATTCTAGCTGTGGGAGCGGGGGGGGGGGTCCACGCGAACACGACAAGCTCTATCTTTTAAGAACACTGGATATAAAGTTTCACCAAGACTTAGTGATAGAAATTGTAGTGGAATATTCTTTATATATTTAACAGTTTGAATATTGAAATTTTTACGGGATTTTTTGGGCAGCTCTGAACTTTTATTGGATAAAAATCATTTCTAGTAACTGAAGGGTCTCTTTGTAGCTGTCATAAAACTCCACTATTTATTATCAGGATTCATGTTAAGATAGGTGTTCATTTTTAATTTTACCCATTTCTACTGTGACTGGTGATTTATCCCCCTTGCAGTTATAATATACTAATCACGCAATACTTGTAGTCAGCAAAGGTTGTTTGTTGACAAAATTCCGTGTATCGTACGAAAAACATTCAAAGTTAAGGTGTTTTTGACTTTTGCGCACCCAAGCATTGTTCATTGAAGCTGCATCTACGTAAATCTTCCTAAAACAGCACATTTATATTCACCACAGGTGAATTGCTAGAAAGGTGCCAATTAAAAATACCGATTATTTTATCAAAAACATAAAACAGTTACGTGTTTTTTGACTTTTGCGCACCACAGCATTGTTCATTGCACGCTGATCTTACGTAAATCTTAAAACAGAAATTCTATAGTCATTCACACGGTGATTGAAAGGTGCAAAAAATACCGTTTATTATATCAAACATAATATGTTACGTGCTTTTTTGACTGTTTCGCATCCAGCATTGTTCATTATGATAGGCGCATCTAACGTAAATCTTAAAACAGGCAATTATAATATTTCACAACAGGTGAATTGAAAGGTGCAAAAAAAATTACGTTTATTATATCAAAAACATACCGTTACGTGTTTTTTTGACTTCGTGCGTCTACCTAGCCATTGTTCATTGACGCAGCATCTACGTTAATTCTTAAAACAGCTATTCATATTCACCCACCAGGTGTATTGAAAGGTGCAAAAAAATTACCGTTTATTATATCAAAATCATAACAGTTACGTGTTTTTTGACTTGTGCAATCCCAGCATTGTTCATTGAGCAGCATCTTCGTTAAATCTTAAAACCAGCAATTTTTATATTACTCACACAGGTGAATTGATGGTTCTATGACTTTCCTTATGAACCTATGTGTGTTGTTCATAAGGATAGTTAGTCAGCGTATCTATTTTGTCTGTTTGTGGACGTTATTTATTCTAGCGTTTCATAAGCCTTGTTTTTGGGTGTAATAATGAGGTAGTTGTTGCCTCTCCCCATAGACTTTTAATGGTCCGCGCTCATAAGCGACGCTCACTATCGAAAAAAACCTTATCGATAGCGGCACGACTAATCGACTAATACGATCGATCTCGGATAGCCAAGCAATCGCCCAAAAATCTACATATCATAAAAGGGGTTAAATTGGGGGGCGTGGCCTGATCCCAGCATGTGCTGCCCGGGTGAGCTCCATACTACTAGCTCCTTTCTGACAGCTCCAAATTAAACCTTTACTACCAATCTGACTAACTAAAATCAAGCAACCCTCTGAAGGATCATGAACTGTCAGCGACTTGTTATCCTGTGATTAATACTGGAGGTCTGTATCTTTCAATGGCACTGGTGCTGACAAGCACAAAATAATCACCTCTGGGAACTCTCACCATTACTAAATGGATAGGCATTGTAACAGCTATTCCTATTTCCAATGGGCTGCTGCTGGCCTCACATGAAAATGCCTACAAAAGTACTCGCAGCACATGTCCTGTTTTTATGACATGTTTATCTGCCCACCTTTTGTGAAAGACAAATGGTGATCAGGAGACATTATTTAGTGCAGCTATTCAATCAGACGTGTGTGCTCAGTGCTGCAGTGCCATGCATTCCTCCAAATTACCAGAATTTCTCTCTCTGAGATACTACCTACCCCTTTTCCCCACTTGCTGCAATAATCCCTTTGACAGACTTATCAAATCTCTCTTTCTGAGACAATTATAACCATAGTTGCTCAACTTTTGACAAAGTTGAAAAAGTAGGAAGAATATTATGTGGGCGGCGACAAAAATTTGCCGTGGAATCGACCATTCCTTGTCTGTATGCCACGCCACCTTCACAAAATGCCACTAACCCACACTCCACCTAACTGCATATACGGTCTTTGGAAGTAAGCCAGGTAGAAATGCCCGTAATAGAAAGGTAGTATAAACACCAGATAAGCAGGTTGTGGTTTACCCCTTTTACAGGCAGGTTAGAGCCCCCTTGTAGCCATGTAGATGCCCCTCTGTTGCATCAGGTAGGTGACCCTTTTAGTTGCCAGGTAGGTGCACCCCCACTTTGTTGCCAGGTTGTGCCCCCCAATTGTTGCCAAGGTAGGTGCACCCCATTGTATTGACAGGTAGTGCCCCCATTGTTGTGCCAGGCTAGATGCCCCACATTGTTGCCAGGTTGTGCCACCATCTCTGTTTCCAGGTTGATGTGGCCCCCACTCTGTTGACAGGTTGCTGCACACTCCAATTGTTGCACAGGTAGTGCCCCCCTCTATTTGCCTGGTAGAGATGGCCCCCTCTGTTTGCCAGGTAGTGCCCCATTGATTGCCTGGTAGTTGCCCCCTCTTGTTTGCAGGTATATGTCCCCTATGTTGCCAGGTAGTGGCCACCTTGGATGGCCAGGTGATGTCCCTATCGTTGACAAGGTGAGTGCACAATCTGTTGCCAGATAGCTACGCCCCTCTGTTGCCTGGTACGATGCCCACCTTTGTTGCAAGGGTTGTGCCCCCTTTGTTGCCAGGTAGAAAGTCACCCTCTGTTGCCAGATAGGATGCCACCATTGTTGCAGGTAGTGCCCCCATCTGTTGACCTAGGTAGTGCCCCTCTGTTGACAGGTAGATGTCACCTCTAGTTGCCTGAGTTGATGCCACCTTTTGTTGCCAGGTTAGTTAGCCCCCTCTGTTGCCAGGTAGATTTCCCCTCTGTTGTCAAGGATAGTGCCCCCTTGTTGTTCAGTGTAGTTGTACACCGTCTGTACTTGACAGGTAGATGTCCCCCTCTGCTTTGCCAGGTAGTGCCCCCTACTGTTGCAGAGGTTAGATGCCCCCTCTGTTGCCAGGTAGATGCCCCCTCTGTTGCCAGGTAGTGACCCCGGTTGTTACCAGGCAGAGCCCCCCATATAGCTTATAAAAATAAAATAATAAAATCCATTAACCTCACCAGGCTCATGCAGCTACGGGACAGCTACTGACGATCTCCTCAGCGGCGCAGGGGGAAGTGAATGAGCCAGCCGCGAAGTAACTCCCCTGCTGCTTAGCGCGCAAAAGGAACGTCCACTTCCACCTGCGCCGCTGGAACATGTATGTGCGGCGCACACACCGGCGCGGACATACAGGGGAGAGGAGAGGAGGAGTAGGAACCGAATCCCTCCCTGCCTACTCGCTGCACAGTGAGACTTCTGGGCGGGTTGAAGCGGGTGCAGGTGCCCCCTATTGTTGCCAGGTAGGTCGCCCCCATTGTTGCAGGTAGGTGGCCCCATTGTTTGAGATAGGTAAGTGCCCCCATTGTTTGGCCAGGTTAGCTGCCCCCATTGTTGCAAGGTTGTGGCACCTCTGTTGGTCAGGTAGGTGCCCCCTATGTTTGCCAGGTATTAACCACATTGTTTGCCAGGTTTGATGCCCACTAACTGTTGGACCGGTAGACTGCACCCTCTTAATGTTGCCAGGTCTAGTTGCCCCCAATTGTTTGCAAGGTAAGACAATGCCCACCTCTAGTTGCCAGGTAGATGTCCCTCTGTTGCCAGGTAGTGCCCACTGTTGCAAGGGTAGTAGCCCCTCTGCTTGCCAGGTAGATGCCCCCTCTAGTTGCCAGGGTAGTGCCCCACATTGTTGCCAGGCTAGTGCCCCCATTGCTTGCCAAGGTAGATTGCCACCCTCTGTTGCCCCCCCAGGGTAGATGCCCCCATTGTTTGCCCAGGAGTGCCCCATTGTTGCCAGGTAGTGACCCACTATGTTGCCAGGTCGTGACCCTCTGTTGCCAGGTAGATGTCCCTTGTCTTGCAAGGTAGTGCCCCCTCATTGTTGCAGGCAGAGCCCCCATATAGCTTTATAAAAATAAAATATAATAAATCACACTTACCTCTACCAGGCTCCGCAGCTACGGACACGCTCCCTAGAGATTCCTCAGCGGTCGCAGCGGGTAGCTGAAGAGCAGGCGCCGCGTCACTCCCATGTCTGACGCGCTTGCGAGTCAACCGTCAAATTCCCTGCGCGATGGGAACTGATGTTGCGGCGCACCAGTCTGGCGCGGACATAAACGGAAGGGGAGGTAGGGAGGTGAGGAACGATCCCCTCTGCCCTCTCCCTGCACAATGAGGATATAACCGGGCGATAGTGAACCTTGCGTCACGCGGAGCTGCGGCCACTTCACCCCGCCTGTTAGAGAGCGGACCGCCGGCGGACAGAAGTAGCGCATAGCGCACTAGCGTTATACTCTGTCGCCGTGGCCATTTGAAGAACCCCCCGCCACACTGTCTGGCAGGCGGAGGAATGTACATCCCCCGGGAGGGTGTGAAGAGGGACCCCAAATAGGGGGACCTCCCCGCCAAAAACGGGAGAGTTATGGCATTGTATAAGATTATAAAGCTTACTCTTGCACCCTCCATACACCTTATGATATATGCACTTGTGTTTCAGTGCAAGGGGACCCCTGCTCTTTCTTGGTAGCACTGTTCAGATCAGGAATATCATTTTAGTGTGCTATTCAGTCAGACTGTGCTGTGCTCAGTGTCAGTATTTAATCCTGAAGTGGCCAGCTTCCTCCTCTGTCAGGAACGGTTTGACTAATTCCTGCTGCCAGTATTTATATCTGAAAGTCTAACCATCTAAGCCTGAGGTTATTTATAGGCTTTTTCTGCATCCTCAATACACCCTCCTGACATAATGCACCTTTTTACTTCCCACCCACGAGCAATGGACCATGAAATCACTCTACAGTGCTCCTACATTCTCTCTAGAGATTTAAACTGCTTCTAGAGAGGTTTTACATTCACCGGCTAGACGCACTCCTATATTCTGCTCCTTCATTTTGAAGTCAGCTACATACCTTTCACTACTGATAAAGAATAGTGTGAAAAGGAGGAACAAAGAAAAACAACAACAAAAAACCCTCCTTCAACATTACCAGCTTTATTTCTTAATATCAATTCTCTACAGCTGTCGGCAGTATTTCAAATATCTCTGTTCCTAGAAATGGGAGGCCACTTAACAAACGAATAAATCCAAAGACTTAAGCCATTAAGTTGCCAGAATTCTTTTCTTCATCATCACAGACACGACTCTTCGTACGAAGGGGGATTACATTTCCTCCCCATCAATCTCCACTCCTTCTTAAAGAGCATAACAGTGGATTTAGATCGCAGGATACTTTGGTACTACCAACCTCTCACCGTTGCATCGCTTCATCAACTATTCGCACTTTCCGCAACTTCTATACAATCTGACCTAAAGCAATTGATGGAGAGAATTGAGAATCAAGATTTTCAGTCTTTTGCATCACGGAACTAGCATGTTGAGTCTAAAGATGGTCGAGTTTGCTGCCTCCTATAATGCTTAAATCGATGCCAATAGTGTACTGGAAGAAGAGGTCGCGGTTTTCAGCCAAAGTCTTAGAACAGAAGATATGGTATCTCGACCGCACAATGTCAGAGTCCGTTGGCATCCAGGAAATCAGTTACCCCTGACGAACTTAATACCTACCTTAACAAAAATATTATAGTCTAGTACTGCTGGGTGCAACATCACAGGTGATGACAATAGAACGGATACACAGGATCCAAAAAACGAAAAATCTACCACAGGCAAGTCCGATTGACACTATTGCTCGGATCCATTTTTACAAAACAATAGACAACTTCTTAAGGCTTCCGCAAAGGCTGTTAAAATGGACCTGAAAAAGCTTCCAAAGACAATTTAGTTTCATGACCTTTTCAGGAAGCTACCAATGCTTAAAAGAATGGAGTTCCAGACTGTACACAAGTTATAGGGAAAGAATTTATTCACTAAAGATGGGTTTTCCAGTCAAGCTTATCATTTGTTGAATGGAAACCTAATCATTTTGTTAGTGGCCCGAAGAGGATGCTCTATTTTAAAAGCTACGGAAGTTGATTTCTCCTGAAGATTAAGGCCTGTCCGTAAGAAGCACGCACATCCAGAGATGCATCAACCCCTTTGGTCAGAACAAAAAGCCATTCCAAACAGTAGGACCAAGTCCTTTGGATGATTGTCCTCTCTGTATCCTTTTGGTTGTTAATACCCATAGGAAGCTCTGATGGGAACTCTCATGCTTACTCATTTGTGAATTTTTATTTTTTATGAATTTAGGTTACAAGGCAGGACTTTTGCAACTATCTTTTTTCCATTCTTTAGGAATAATTTAGTTTTTGCAATGAACCTTTTATTGCCGATGTTCTTGTTTTTGGTTTTGTTTCAATAATCGTGGGATAAATTTAATCTTTACTTGTTGTAACCCTCTTTTTTTAGAGTGTATTATGATCTGCCAATGGTATCATAGCTTACACTGGTGACTCTCCTACTTACACTCATGTCTATTAAAAAACTTCTTTACATATATTGTTAACGGGGTTTAAAAATTTGACCTTACAAACTGACATCTTTTGCTTTGGAGAGATGTACTTAAATCGTCATGCAGATATTATTTGCTTGCAAGATTACACATCTCATTCCTAAAGCATCTACATAGAATGTAACCATAAAAATTTCCCTAATACATTTTTCAAGTCATTCTCACTAAAAAAAAAGAAGCTGGATGTAAAGCAATTCTATAATATTAATTCTTTTCTTTCTTCTTTTTACAATCTATTTATATGACAGTAAGGTCGCTATGTTATTTTTTGTACTTGGCACAATTAAACCTCAAACCTTACACTCCACATCAATTTATGCTTCCCAATTAAGAAACAAATTACCTTCATTAAGAAAGTTGTTACAAAGGCAAAGAGCATTAGAAGAGGTGTGTTGATCTCGGATGGAGATTTTAATTTCAGTGTTTGTGCTAAAATTGGATAGGTCTGGCTTACTAATAATAACCTGAAAAATGATAATGCAACATATTTTAATTAAAGGAAGGTTCATGATATCTGGACAAGGTACCTTACATACACAGGAGGAGTGATATATAATTTATTTTCTGCCCCTTAAAAATGTCACTCTAGAATACTGATTATTTTTACTAGATTAAAATATGTTCTCTAATACAAGCTTATATCAGATATGGGATATATCACGTGGGTCCGACTTGCCCCACCCCCACCACCCCTTGTCTTCGAAATCTTGCCTCGGAATCCAAAATCCGATACCACCATATACTATCACTTTGGCGCACTCAAATAATTTTTATTCTTAAAAAATAGGGTTCCAGCTCGTATATTGCACCTGAGATAAAACACTTCTTTTTCAAACTTACATCTCTTCTGTCTCCTCTAGTCAGTCCCTGGTGGGTTGCCTTTATTAGAGCTATAATTTATTTAAGTTCGCAGGTATGTAAGTAGAGAAAAAAAAAAACGTCAACAAACCCTGTGTAATTTATTGTCTGAATATTGGAGAAACAAAAGATCAAAGCATTTAAACTTGTCATCCCCTCAAACAAAGACTCCCCTAGAAGTTTTGAGGAATAAATTAAGAACAATGTATCTACACAAATATGATTTATAAACTGGCCAAAATGAAATGGCAATTATCTATCTACAAGGAGACAGGTCCAAGCAAACTGTAGGCGAAGCGATTAGTGAAACAGGTTCACACCAAAACCAGAATCACTCACAATCTTATTCATCCAATGGTCGAGTTATAATTATAAATACATATAGAACATTTCAAAGTACTTCGACTGAATTCTAACTCTCATCTCTCATAACTTACAAGCAAGTGGCGAACAGCTTCCCCACCCTCTGAATGAGCTCATTATGCATTTTCTTAAACTTCTAGTAAACCTACCAGTACTATCTATTGCCCAGCTAGCTGAATTGAATAGTCCCTTTTCACTATCCTATAATCAGCAAAGCAATACGCTATAGTAAACAAACAAAGCCACTGGTACTGATGGCTTTTTATGAGTACTACCAACTCTTTCTCGACTTCTTTTCTCCACATTTATAATCACTTCTGTAATGAGATAGTTTTAAGAAAACAAACCATTAAAAAAGAAACTCCTTGCGGCAATTATATAAACTTCATCCAAAATCTGGAAAGCTCCCAGATCAATCCATCTAAATATAGAAAATACCATTTTCCCTTTAAAATTGAGATATTAAAATAAACGCAAAGCTTATTTCCAACCCGCCTTAATTCCATTAGTATCCATTCCTGTTCCAATAAAGATCAAGTGGGCTTCATTCACAGGGAGGCAAGTCTAGAGACGCTACTGGCGCCTAGTTGATCTTGTACAGAATTGATGGCTTTCTGCGCAGATGTGGCTTTTTTTGTCCCTCGATGCAAATAAAAAGCCTTCGATAGGGTTAACTGGGTTTACATTCGCTCTGTTTGATAAAAATTTGGCTTGTACAGGTTTTATCTTGTGAAGTATAACTGTCCCTCTTACTCCACGCCTTCAGCACAAGTCCTCACTTCCGGATTTCTTTCTTTCCACTTTTAGATATACTTCATAATGGCAAGCGTCTGGTGATGCCTCTTTCCCACTGATTTTTAGTGTTTTGACATGGAGCCCTAGCTGAAATCATATTAGAGCCAACCCCTTATATCAGGCCTACGAATTAATAAATGTTCACATAAAATTAAGGTTACTATGCTGATGAAATGTGATGCTTTAAAACCACCGACCCTTCCTCTTCCATTGAAAGAAATTCTTAAACTTCTAATCTCCTTTTCTACATCTCTCCCTTTTATAAATATTAAAATAGATCTAACATCTGTTCTGTTTCCAGTGCAACAAATGTGTCTGCGCCAATTTAAACTAGGATCTCTCTGGATTTAAGTTTGGTCTCGTGCGGACATGTTGACTCTTTAGGCATTAAAGTCTCTATACCCCATTCTATATTAATGATAATTACAATAATTTATTATCAGTTATTAGATCGGAAATCAAAAGTTTACTTCTATCAATTTGTCATGAGACATGCCAGAGTATATGTGGTGTAGATGTCTATGTTCCTAATTTTATTATATCGTTTGCTGGGCTATCCCCTATTTTACATCCTTCCCCGTTGATACCATACAACCCTTTATATATTTACTTGCAAAGTTCATTTGGAATGGTTTGAATTAGAAATGTCCCTGATATACTTTTGTATTAAATAAAGGTGGCCATAGCTGTTTCAATTTGACTGCCTACAAATCAGCAATTAGTCTGGAGCAAGACTTTCATCCTGCTGGTACCAATCTGAAGACTAATCTTTGGAGATCACATAAGTGAAACTCCTCTTTCACTCCCAA
Organism: Phyllomedusa bahiana; assembly: GCA_025379985.1. Taxonomy (NCBI): domain Eukaryota; kingdom Metazoa; phylum Chordata; class Amphibia; order Anura; family Hylidae; genus Phyllomedusa; species Phyllomedusa bahiana. Next base: position 42,558 of record JAODAL010028102.1, read on the forward strand.
TCCTGTAAACTTATATAAATATGATCTCTATCAGTAGTAGGTGCCCCCCCCTCCAAACTCTTCTATTAAGATCTCTAATGATCTCTTCAATGCATGGTTCTCTATGTAGTTCCCACAATAATTGGAATTTCATATACAAATGGAAAATCTCTCTCATATTTCCTTACGTTGTTGGAAAACTCCGATTTGCGTTTCATTGTTGGAAATGAATACAATATAATATCAAATTGAGCAATTATATGATGACCCGGGACTAAAAACTTTGTAAGACCTGGCAAAAACTTACAATCTCCCTTCACTCAATGTTCTTTCAGTATTCTTACATGTAGCTTGTGATACAATCTATTCGTTGGCCCAACTCGTAATACTTCTCTCTCAGATTTCCACAACTTCATTTTAAAAAAAGAAAGGTTATGAGAAAGGTACTCTCCTTAGCTTTAAAAACATGAATTATTTATGGGCAAGATCAAGGTAAATTCTATACCATTGGTACAAATGGGAGGGGGAGAACTAATCAAGACCTTTTCCATAGAAGCAATGGAAAGCAGGCACACCTCTCTATCCCCCCAAGGTTTTTCCAAATGTGCCGAATCATCATGAAAACCATGCACAAGATTCATACCTTAGGTGGTAATTACCCACCTACCAGACTACCATAGGTATCCCGGGGCTCTTCCAATTTTTGTTGGGATAAGATGCGGGCAGCATAGGAAACCAATGCCTTATGTCTGTGGGTGTGCCCAATAATTAAAAAGTTTTGGAAGCGCATTTGGGCCTTCTTATTACAGGAAGCGTAATTGGGATCACATATTTACAGCTTTCCTTGGAATTGGCACACCTAGATATAAATTTTACTGAGATAAGCCCTGTTCACTGGTATAAATTTATTTATCAACATATTTATTTGCGCCATGACTAGTACAGCTTTAGCCACTATCACTGGAAGGACCCATAAATCGGCCCCTTCTATTACGTGAGGGTTATCGCCGTATAAGTTTATTTTAGCTGTTGCCTGTGAACTAAGGTTGATTGATCCCTCCCTTTTTGCTCTCACCATAAAAAAACTTTCTTCTCGGGATTACTTGGATTTCTCCAGGTATTTCTCACCTGAAGGTAAGGTATTTCACCATGTATTATTTAATGTAATGTTTCTTCTTACCATATTTGCTCATAAATAATCAACCTTCAGGTTAAGTTGTTTTACTGTTTTCTGTTTTACTGTATCTCATGCTTTTCTGAACATAGTACTGATTTCTACCTGATGATACCTATGAATAGCTCTATATCCTTTGTTATAACTGTTGTGAATCTTTAATCTTTTGATCTATATTGATTCTCATATCTGTACATGTCAATTTCAATAAACTTGTTTCAAAAAAAAGGGGTTACAAAATTTTGCATCAGGATGGTGCTCCATTTTCATACATCCATCTCTACCTATTCAAAGTTCCTCAAGGCTTAAGAAATATTATCCAAGGTTGAAACTCCAGGACCCCCCCCCCCCCCCCCCCACCCCCCCCTACCCCCCCGCCCCGGCAGCCCAGTCACCAGACATGAACATCATTGAGCATGCTCATTCTTGCATAGGCTAACATCACATAGATGTAACACATCACATATTAAAGTGCTATTGATGCAAACCAGCAAAACACTGTTAAATAGGACAAATCACTACATATAGCACTCCAACAATAAATATAAAAAAGAAGGTATACTTTATTGACCCATGCCATTGCAACATTGAGCTGAATAAGTAACAAATGTTAGGGAAAGCATCTGTTATGTAGTGTGCTTGGTAGATATGTGTACCTTTTGGTAATTTTTGAGTGTTTTTAACTCTTTTGTTTGATTTTGGACTTTAAAAATTTCTATTATTGTATAAGATTTTCCAGCTCATATTATTTTTGTCGCACCCTCTTTTTTTCTGCTCTATTTAGTAACATGTGGTTTTGGTGTGCCATACATTTGAGCTGGTTTGCAGTTCCCTTCCTTTTTTCTTGATTCATGGGAATTCTAGATCCATCATTTAATGGAAGGGTTGAAGAAGGATTGATTATAAAAGAATATGATACTTCTATGTCTTAGCATCACCTAGTATATATAGACTTTAATACAAGAAACGACATGTAGTCTACATAGGTTGTTTTTCTTCAGGTTGTTTTCTGGCGCCGGCGGCTTTAGGATCAAGCCTCTTGCATTTTTCTGTAGGTTTCCCGTACATTCAATTGTACAGGCTGATGGAATAAAGCTAAAACCGACCGCGTTTTTTTGCGCAAAATTTGACAAAAACTGCAATAGTGCATCAGACAAAAAGCCGTTGGCTTTCCGACGGTTTTTGTCATATGCTGTGTGGCCCTAGTCTTATACTCCAATCCCAGCCATTACCTGATTGAAACCAGACCGTGATATTTTTTATCGACTCTATTTTTATTTTGTAAATCTAGTATCTTTTTCTATTTTCTGTACATAATCATGGGAGCAAACATATTGCTTGAGTATTTGGAGATATGCTTTACTGCACAGCGTGGATCATCAGAAATATAGTCTGGAAATGATTCCTATAGTATGGAAATTGACTTCTAGGGAAGAATGATGCAGAGCATGCTCTGTAACTTTACAGTGGTCACTGTGCAGGAAGGACGAGATGAGATGTAGTGATCTATTATCTAGAAGATCCTGTTTTATGCTTTATAATAGAGGTGTTACTTTTTATTTTAATCCTGCCTATGATGATAAAAAGTGCTGAGAAGTGATATCTACAAAACTGGAAGTGTCAGTCTACTATGAGGCTCAGGGGTCAGAGTAAAAACTACAAGGCTTCAGGATTTTATTTAATACAGAAAGTGATATGGAGAATTTAAAAAAAAAAATCGCAGAAAATTTTAAAAATATATATTTAACATGATATTTAGCATGTCATTTACTGATGACGGCTTCTTGGTTTAAATATGTGAAATGTGAATACATTTTGTTGATCAAAATGTAATCGAACTACACGAGGTATGGGTTTTTAGACCAAAATATGGAGTTTAAAATTTTGTGCATTATTGCCACTTTAATTCAGCTCAGTTATATGTAAAATATGGAGAAAAAACTTCTCTGGTTGCCTAAATGACAGACTTATAAAAATGAATAATTTTATTAATTTTATGATGTATTAGTTGATATTTGTGGCTTCTTACCACTAAACTTTACATGTGCCTAGTTTGCTTATATGGAAATCATTACTTTTTGTTGTTCTTTATAAGTTTCTTTTATTTTTACAGTAGGGTTATTTAGATTATTGGCATAGATGCAGATCCTAAGGATGCAGTTACTTTGTGAGTCACATATGATTTCAAATATACATGTGTCTGTCATTTACCTACATATAGTTATTTACAGCTTAATTACTGCTTAAATTCTTTACTACACAAACCTGACTCCAACCATGATTTTAATTGAAACCTGTTATAATTTTACTACAGCTGCTAAGAACAAAAAGGATATACAGGGGCGTGGCCTAGCTGGTGATGGCGCCGGATGCTTGATTTAGGAGCTCCGTAGGAGATCAACTATACCGGCACAAATAAACCACCGATTGCGGTTTCTTGTCTTTTGGCCGGGGTCTGAAATACCCAGGAAGCTGTGTGACCGGCAGGAGACTCTCAGCTGTTGTCGTCCGGCCGTGAGACGCTCCGGAGTTCCAAGGGCCGGGAGGAGTGACGCGGTCCCGTAGTAGCGCGGGAATAGAGGCGAGCAGAGACAAACAGCCGGCAGCCCTGATGGAGCCTGCATCGGAAGGACACAGTCACCCGAACTCTGCTTCGAAGCAGATCTCATCTCCTGACCTGCAGTAGCCTGCAGCTACAGCTGAGACCCTCTCCGGCGGCTGTGCGCTCTGGGCCCGTGCACTCTGTGCACGGAGTGGCAGCAGCAACACAAGAAGCCGTGAGTACCACAGAGTCCCTTCATACTGGGGCAGCTGAAAGGTACTTGGCACCTTCACTTGGCACCTTCACTCCTTTAATTTTATTGTTTTATTGTTATATATTATCAGTAAGTGCAGCCTGCATCCTTAATTTGCCACCCGCCATTACACACGGAGCCAGCAGCACGAGCGGCCATCTTAACTCATTACCAGTCCTTCTTGATTCAGTGCAGTGATTCTATTCTACATGCATTCTGTGCTATCTGCCGGTCTAATTCTAATCATACCCATATAAAATAGTTCTATTGGACATCATCACCCCATCGTTTGATCTGTGAGCTCACCTTGCCTCTGGGGCCCTTCTAGAATATCACCGTACCTCATTTCTGGAGCAGCTCTCCACACACCCAGCCTCCAGGCACTAGCCCTTGTCCTCTGCTTTAAAGGTGTTGGACAGCCTTTGCTTCAGTGCAGTGTCTCATAAATTCAGAGCTGAGTCAAAGAAGAGGAGAGGAAAGGAAAAAAAAAAAGGGGGATAGTGAAGCAAATCTATGTCTTCTCTGATGACCGAAAAAAATGAGGAGCGCAGCAAAAAAAATCAAAAGATGAAACCCGCGAAGCTCACCGAATTCTTCCAACATACCTCCCCTTTGTTACAAGTCCTGGAGACTCAAAACCCCTTTTCTCAATTATCTCCTTCGCCTACACGGTCAGAGCCCATAGATATGGTGCCTCAAGACGAATCAAATCCATCTTCATTGATGGAAAGAACCATGATGGAAAGTCCTTTCATGAAAACTTGCAAGAGGACTTCAAGCAAATGATGACAGAGTTCAAAGCAGACATCCAATCTTTGGTCTCTAGGACCAAACATGTTGAAAAAAAGATGGCAGAGCTCACCACCTCCCATAACATGCTACTAGATGCCAACACTGACCTGGAGGAGGAGGTCCAGAGGTTATCTGCCAAACTTCTAGATCTCGAAGATAGATCACGAAGGAACAACATATGGATAAGAGGCATTCCAGAATCCGTCTCTGCTGACGCGCTTGCTCCTTTCTTGACCGACCTTTTAGCGATTTTTTTGCCAGATGCTTCACAAATGGAACTTAAAATAGATCGCATCCACCGCCTGCTGAAGCCTAAACACCTAGTCCCATCTGTCCCATGAGATGTGATAGCTAGAATACACTATTTCAGGACCAAAGATAACTTCCTAAAGGCATTAAGAGGTAAAGTTTCCTTACCGGAAAGTTTCGCCAGTGTTTCGATCTTTCCAGACTTGTCTGCTGGAACAATGCTTAAGCGAAAATAATTCGCCCCGTACACTAAAATTCTGCGAGATCAGAACATTGGTTATCATTGGGGGTTCCCGGTGAAACTGATTGTCAACAAGGACAATGTTTCGACGGTATCCCTAACACCATCGATGGCAAAAGACCTCCTTCTATCCTGGGATCTACTCCCCTCGCCCACCACTACTCCTCAAAAAAAATAAAAAATCCAGACCGGAGGCAATTCCACCGCTTTGGTCAGAAAAGCATAGCAGATCAAAGGCCCGGGCTAATGACTGATTTCGTGCTCAGTACAAATCTATTGGATCTCCGGTGCTGGTGCTGAGTAGATTGACCAACGTAACGACTTTCATCTGTTTTAGTTACATGCCTTTCTCTCCTTTTCCTTCACAGGAATAGGCAATGACTTGCCCCAACGTTGATTCCCATTCAGTGGAATCCCCAGTTGTCCACATTCTTTGTCTTTTAACAGTTTCTCTGTTCCTTAGTTGTGTTAGTTCACTTTATTTCTTTACAGTTCGTCATGGCCTTGTTGTATCTCTTTGGAATTTGTTATAAATTCTCAGGGAAATTTCTTTTTTCAGCAAAATGTATGTAACTGCTTTCTTCTCTAACGATCATAATGGGTGTTAAATTATGTCTTTTAATGTAAACGGTCTCAATTCCCCTTTTAAACGGTCTTTACTGTGGAAGGAAGTTCTTGCATCCCGTGTAGATGTAGTTTGTGTGCAGGAAACTCACCATTGTAGGAAGGACACTTTTAGACTCCAGCATAGAAATTTTTCCCATTCATTCCACTCTGCTCGGGATGTTAAGAAAGCAGGAGTTTCGATTTTTATTAAGAACAAAGTCGCATTTTCTCTTTCTAAATCTATAATAGACCCCGGTGGTCGTTACATAATCCTTCACTGTACTTTAAATTCTGTAGCATACACGTTGGTAGGAATTTATGCACCTAATAGCCATCAGCTCTCTTTTATTACAAAGGTTATTACTAAAGCTAAGAAAGAGTCGAAAGGAAATCTAGTGATTTGCTGTGATTTCAACATAGTGATTGATAAACACGGATGGATCTGGAAGCAGCTCCAAATCAGCTCCTGAGCTGAACACACTGATCCTAGAAGAAAATCTTCATGACCCGTGGAGATATGCCCACCCAACAGAAGTAGATTATACCTATTATTCCGTAGCACAGAATTCACATTCCAGGATTGACTTCTTTTTACTAAATAGGACAGCGCTACTCGCAGTGTCTAATTCCAAGATTGGTTGCAAGACATGGTCGGACCATGCTCCAATCTACCTCACCTTACAGAACCGCCTGACTCCCACCTTCCATACACCGTGGAGATTAAACAACTTCTTACTCAAATCAGAAAAGATAGTGAAAGAAATTACTAAATCCCTCACAGATTATTTTAAATTAAACTCCCCTTCTGCACCCTCAGAAAAAATACTCTGGTGTGCCCATAAGGCATACATAAGAGGTATAATTATGAAAATCTCTGCGAGAGAGAAACAGTCTAGAGACTTGCTACTAAATGAGGTCCTAGAGAAAATTAAACGGTTAGAAGCGCAATTCAAAATAAATAACCTTCAAACCACCAAGGATGTCAGTGGCCATCTATTTCTTGCTTGGCCTCTCTATTCCATACACTGCTCTGGAGTAATTCAGGAAATGTTAAAGGTCTTTCAGCTGCATATCAAACTCTTTATGATGACGATTCAACAGTTAAACCTGAATACGTTCTGAGGTGGGAAAGATCCTTGAAACAGTCATTTCCTATGGACCTGTGGTTAGACGCAGCTAAAATCACGGTCAAACACTCCAGGTGCGCTAATCATGTGGAACTCTCAAGAAAAATACTTCTTGGTTGGTATTTAACCCCGGCTCGTTTAGCCCACATGACTCCTGGGTATTCACACCTCTGTTGGAGGCCGTGTGGCCGAAGAGGCTCCCTTTTACACATGTGGTGGAAGTGCCCAGTCATATTTCCGCTTTGGAAAAAAGTGGAAAAGGTGTTGTAGCAAATCCTGGGTTGGAAATGCAACCTTTCCCCTGATATGGCTCTGTTAGATCTCTTATTTCATAAAATCCCATATCCTTTCCACACAGTTTTAGCACATATTTTAATCGCTACAAGACTTACAATAGCGGCTAATTGGAAAAAGACTCTCACGCCCTCTATAAAAGAAGTCATAGATAGAGTAAATAAACAACATAATTGTGAAACAAGTCTTGTTGTTCTCCCCACATAAAATAGCGAAACTTAGAGATCAATGGCGCCCATGGACAGGTCTATTGTACTTCGAATAAGTCTGTCTAAAAAACATAGATAGTAACCCAATTGTTGTTTGAGCTGGTTACTTGAATCTGGTTTCTCAGTTCCAATAATTAATTGTCTACCTTTTTATTGTTTGATATTCATATGAATATCAATTCATATGTTCAAATATTACTGTTGCTGATTACATGTATTTCTTAGATATGTTGCTTAGAATTGGCTGTTGATATCATTATCGTAGATGAGATACCTGGCCTGTTTGTAGTTTTACGTTGTGACTTGTTATATTCACGATAGAGTTTACTTGTATGTTTATGCCTACTTGTGAAATTTCAATAAACTCTTTTGCCGATAAAAAAAAAAAAAAAAAGGATATACAGTAATCCTCTATTCTGAAATGCTGCACGAAGAATACACATCAAATCTAGTAACCTAGCCATAAAATATATACTCATTAGCTCACACTGTGGTCTTTTTCTTGTGTAATTTTCTTTCGGCGCAGTGTGTATCTTATTTGGAATTGATGAATGATTTTTGATCTTGTTCTATTTCAGGGCCTAAAAACACAGATCCTGGATGATTGAAATGGGGTTTTGCCTTCACTAACATCGATGCCATATTAGCAGGATATCCCATCAATGTCATAAAGGTGCATGTCCCACCTATGGGACCTGCACTTATCTCAAGATCAAGTCCCCAAAACTCCCCATTCTGAATGAAGACGCATCTGTGCTTGTAAGGTAATGCTCCATTCATTCCAATGACAGTTCCAAGTAAAGCCAAATTGTACCCAGAACTCCCATTAAAATGAATGGTGAGTAACTGCACACATGTAACCACTTCTCAATTCAGAATGGGGAATTTTGGGGGTCTGTTCTATAGATACTTAAGGGTTCAGTAGGACAGACCTTCATCTATCTGACATTGATCGATATACTATCGATATGCCATCAATATATATTTGTAATGGCAAAACCACTTTTAAAAAATGTGAACTGAGCTGACTAAAATTACAGGGCAAAGAAACTTAGACAAAATCACAGAGTGCTGATGGAACTAAGCGCTCGGAGGAGGTATGCAGCCGGACACTTAAAATAATCTTTGTGTCCACATTTATTAAAATTCAGTACTACTGGATTTTATATATAATTATATACATACTATAATAAACCCAGTTATGTCTTAATACAGATATATTTTAAATACAGTAATGTGATAGTATATAATAAACACAGTGATATCACAGTATAAAACACTGATCTGACAATAGAGATAATAAGAACAATAATGGTGCAATACAGAGATAACTAGTAATATCTTAGTATAAAGGTTTTCACTAAAGTTTAGTTACAACATAGGAATTATAGTCCAGTGATGTCTCAGTGCAGGGATGATGCATACAGGTATCATTTTTGGTATATACATGCCCAATACATAGGTCTGCTCTAGTACTGTATATGTCTTGATGTAAGCATACCTCCTAACCTTCCCTATTTCCAAAGGAGTGAGGCCATGTGACTGGGTGAGGTCATAGTTGTGCCCTGATGTGTCCCTCTTTGCATTGATTATGTTGTGAGGTAGAATGTAAGGAGCATAAAGGTGCAACAAATTAACAATCCGGCCGTTCCATAAAACATGAATATTTATTCTATTAATCTTTAAAAGCATACATATACCCGCTCTCTTTGGCGTTTATGCAATCATGAAAACATTTGTTGTAGGATACTTAAGTTTAGTTGCGGCAGACCGCCGTTCAATTGCTATGTCTATAGACCATCACAGTCTTGATCGATGCAGCTGTTGGATTTGATTCTTACCCAAAAAAAATTCAGATTTGGGGAGACGTTTTTTCTACAATTGCAAGGAACGTCTATGGGGTCTCCAGTGACCCCAAGCTATGCTAACATTTTTATGCAATATTTTGAAAAGGAATTTGTTAAGAAGAGTGCCCTGTTCCATTGGGTTAAGTGCTGGCTGAGATACGTCGACGACGACGTGTTCCTCCTCTGGTCCGGATCAGACGGGGAGTTGGACCACTTCGTCGACGAGATCAATAACGTTCACCCACTTATTAAATTTTCCATCACCAAGAATAGAGAAGCCATCTCATATTTGGATGTATGGGTGCAAAAAGAAAAAGAAAATGTAAGGAATACGCTAACTACCACTTTGTTTACAAAGGCGACAGATTGCAACAATATGTTACATAGAAACAGCCAACACGCCCCGCAAAATTTTAAAGGGATTTGTAGATCGCAGTTCATACGGGCAAGACGAATTTGTTCAAGTGACGAACAATATCTTGTAAATATGGAAAAAATTGTAAGAAAATTTGTCGATCGTGGGTACGACAGGGCTGAAGTTACAGCCGTGGGGCTAGAGGTTGCAGGTATACCCCGTGCCGACTTGTTGGAAACTAGGGCTAAGAAAAGTGATAAACGATTTACTTATGTCTGTACATATGATGTTCATTCAACCTTGATTAAAAAATCTATTCTTAAAAATTGGAAGATACTACAATCTGATCCTAAATTTGGGTATCTGTTTAAAGACAACCTGAAATGGATCTTTAGGAAAGGAAAAACTCTGGGACAACAATTAATTAAATCTGATATTACAAAAAAGAACAAACAAGACAAGGCCCAAAAATCCACACGGTCTGGAACCTTTGCGTGTTTACGCTGTCAAAACTGCTCTTCCATTATCAAGGGAAAGGGTCCCCAGTTAAAATCCAGGGCTTCCACGATAATAATAATGTAGTTTACATGATTAAATGCCCTTGTGGGAAGACATACATAGGGCAGACTACTAGACAGATAAAAATCCGTCTCAATGAGCATAGATCAGTCATTCGTCAATATATGAGAAAAGATGTCAGCGTTACAGGGGAAAAAAGGATGAGGGCCGCAGACATGGTGAAACCTCTCTAGCCCGACATTGGGCTAAGTAGAGACATGGTTTAGCTGAACTGAAATGGTGTATATTAGAAAGGGTTGTTTGTGAACCCACAGGGATCGCTAGAAAGTTGTTGCAGAGAGTGGCTTTCTGGATACATTTTATGGATTCATTAGCCCCTAAAGGCATTAATGAAAACTTTAGCCTGAAGGTGTTTCTGTAGGTTTGTTCTGGTTTTTATTGTTGTTGTTTTATTGTTGGGATGGCATTCCCTTATAAGGAACGCCTACATCGATTTGCAATGCTTGAGAAAGAGGCAACATTGTCTCAAAACGACGCTGTCTGACGTGTGCTCAGCCCGGGCTCCTGGCGTACCTCTAAGGAAACCCTGTCAGGATCAAGACTGTGATGGTCTATGGACATAACAATTGAACGGCGGTCTGCCGCAACTAAACTTAAGTATCCTACAACAAATATTTTCATGATTGCATAAACGCCAAAGAGAGCGGGTATATGTATGCTTTTAAAGATTAATAGAATAATATTCATGTTTTATGGAACAGCCGGATTGTTAATTTGTTGTATGATATACGATGGGATTGAGAGTTCCCATATCCGTGCTAGAGCAAGGATGCTAAGTTAAAACAAGTGGCTAGTTCTTTAGTATAAGGAGCATAAAGGTGCCTATATACCTTCAATAACTATTGACTTAATATTGAGGGAGAGTCTGGAGGCCCCAATTCAAATTACAAAATCTGACAGTGAGGCCAAAATCAGCAGATTTGGAAATTTTTTTAATATGTACATGAGACTTCAGTCCAAGTTGGTTAGTATGCATTGGTTGGTGTCCCATCGTCTGACATCTTCACTGTGCAGGTGGCTTGGAGCAGTGACCTAATTTTGGTTGTTAATTATGTACTCA